>JAVJIF010011121.1:0-80403 GCA_038442645.1 Agave tequilana | reverse complement strand
TATGGTAAAGTAGGCATGTAGACCATATTTGTATGGAGCTTGTAATGAATAATGCAACTTGAACAAACTGTCGTTTATAAGAACCACCCTATATTACTTCTTCTTAATTGTGTACCTTATGAAATCATTGTACTAATCCCCTATGATATGGTTTTCTCATTGAGCTGTCGAGCTCATTAGAATTTCTTTACATCTTTTCAGGTTTGGATAAAGGTAAGGGACCCCTCTAATGAAAGGCTAAGTCATGGATGGCAGGACGTATTGTTGTATCATTTTGGTTTTGCTATATGATCTTATATGTGTAGGATAGACCCTATGGGAGCCTTTATTGAAGAATATGTTAAGTTGTACTTGATGTATATTTTATCCTTGTAGCAGTTAAGACCTTTGTCTTGTATGTGATACTATGTTCTGGGTTGTGTATCCCTTAGGTATGTATGCCTGGAAATTTTGGACTAATGGCAAAATATGGAAAATGCAAATTGTTGGATGTAACTCTTGAAATGTTGATATAAAGACTATGTTTGCAATGAAAGAAACAAGTCATGATACATATTTGTGGTAAAGAGTTGGTGTATGTGATTGATAAGTAGGCCGTGGGTGCCGAAATTATTGGTGATATAAGTAGGCCTTCGAGCCGAAATCTTGATTATTGTAAGTGAGAAAGAAAGGAATATTAAGGATGATGCTGCCAAAATTTTTCTCACCTATGGTTAACGGAGATAAATGTTGTTGTAGGCCTAATCTTGTTGATTAGAGACTGGGGCCGTTACAATTGGTATCAGAGCATGGTTTAGGCAAGGTTAGCCTAGATAGATGTAGAATGTAGGACTGACTATGAAGTCATGTAAATGGGTACTAGAGTAAATTAGAGGTAGGGTATGAGGATGATGGTATAGTTTTAGAGTATTTGGCCCTGAAATGTAGGATATTTAACTGTTCTCCACATTTGAATGTGGGTACCGCATACCTTAGTTCAAATGGATTGCAAGGGGTGCGGGCCCTTCTGTAAGAAATTTCAGTGTTATGGAACACCGGAAAGGGAGAACAATCAAAATATCACCTAAGTCGGGGTCAAAACCTATTAGTAGGACAGTTATGCATAAGAGAAATTTATGAAGGACCGGCAATGGTATGTAAGTGGTGAATTACTAGCATATCTTGATTTTATATTCATGCAAATTATTGCTTTGGGAGAATTGGAAGGCACATCAGCTAATATAAATGTCTTACTTCTACAGATGGGAGATTCTGAGGTGTCTGGATCATCGTCTGACGGTCCGGAGTCGGAAAGTTTAAGTTGGATAGCGGACCCAATGGACTGGGAGTTTGAATCTGACGAGACCGATCCAAATGTCATTCTTAAGGGTTCCCCAGATGATTTAGATGCAGGGATTCACATGGGGCAAGATGAGGCGGATGACATAAATGAGGCAGAAAGTGCCATTAGAGACGCACCAGTAACTGAGGACTTGGGAGTCCTACCTAATGAAGAGATGAACCCTGACGGGAGGATTTCGTTGGGGGTATTTGGTGGAATTCTTGCTGGGTGGAAGATATGGACCTGTACGATGATAATGAAAATTGGGGATGTGATTTTGATACTGTACTGGAGGAAGAGGAAGAAGAACCAGTAGAAGAAGAACCAATGGAAGAAGGACCAGAAGAAGAAGAACCGGTAGAAGAAGAGCCAATAGAAGAAGAGGATCCAGAAGAGGAACCTGTGAGGGAAGACCAGGAGGAGAGCTCCTCGGGATCCAACATCACTCCTTGATAGGAGTTTAGTTGGGTGGCATTTTTGTTTTTGTCGTTTTGTTTTTGAAGTAAAGGAATGTCGATTCACATGAGGATATATATATATTTTTTTTTGTAAGGAAAGTGGTCACCAATAGTTACATGTATGAACCTGTGTCCCTTTTTGACTGCATCGGTATGTTTGAACGAATGCAGCCATGCTAATGTATATGTTGTTATGAAAACGCTTTATGCATAAATGAAATCAGTGTTTTGTTTGTGAATTATTCTACTTGTTATCATTGAGTTACCTTTGATTATGTGCAACTATTCTTCTAGGTATTAGATGGATTTGAATTTTCCTCCATCCGATGCCAACTCGGAGGGCAACGTCCCATTGCACAGCGCAATTGGGAGCGTCCATCCCCCGGCAAGCCAAGAAATTCTGAGTGGGCAGTCTAATGCTAATCAGGGAGTGCCGGACAGAATCCCGGATTGGCTGTTGCAGTTGGCAAGCGTGAAAAACCCCGCAGAGCTCTTGAACAATTTCAAAAGCTCAACCCACCAGCTTTCAGAGGAGGAGTTGACCCTATCCAAGCGGAAGAATGGCTCCGACAAATTGAAAAGATACTGGATGTTATGGAATGTACTGAGACCCAGCGAGTATCATTCGCTTCTTTCATGTTCCAAGGAGAGGCCGAGCGCTGGTGGGAGATGGTAAAAGGAGGAGCTAAGAACTTGGGAAGGAGAGATCTCTTGGAACTTCTTAGTTGCAAAGTTCAATGAAAAATACATCCTGGAGTAGTGAAGGACTTGCCGAGACTTGCGATGGAATTCCAAGAGCTGAAGCAGGAGCAATGGACAGTGAGTCAATACGAAGCTAAATTCACTCAGCTGTCCAGGTATGCTGAGAAGTGGTGTCCGAGGAGGAAGATAGGACGAAGAGGTTCGTTAGAGGTTTGAGGCCGGAGATCAGGAGTAAGCTGATCCCTTTCCAACTGCAAGTGTACAATCAAGCTGTAGAGAAGGCAATGGAAATTGAAAGGGATATGCAGGAGAATCAAGAGATGAGGACCAGGGAACTGCCCTATATGAAGCGCGCCCCCGTATAGCAATGCACCGAGTTTTGGGGCTCAGTCCATGAGGCCCGACAGAAGCACGGGATCTTCCATCATGCCCACCCAGGGAAGCAAGATGAACACATGGCCCAAGCATAGGGGATTACCCCATTCAACATCACCAATGCCCCCCAACGCTCCAACTTCGCAGGAAACCAGCGGTGTCCGAGGTGCAACCAAATTCACACCGGTAGTTGCGCCACCGGTAAGCAATGCTTTTTCTGCGGAAGAATGGGTCACATGAGGAGGGACTGCCCGAACTTACATGGAAACCCAGGAGTTAGCAGAGGGACGGGAAGACCAACCATGGGAATCGCCCCTACAACAGGAGGACCAGCTACCGCTTATCGTCAAACTTTCAACAGAACTCGCTCGGCCATGACACAAGCATCTGTACAACAACCAAGAGTTCAGGGAAGGATGAATGCAATCACTCAGCAGGAGGCTCGAGCATCCAATGCCGTAGTGGAAGGTACCGTCTATGTATCCGATAATGTTGCTCGAGTACTATTTGATCCCGGTGCTACACACTCTTTTATCTCTTCGTCTTTTGCTGTAGCTGCAACTATTAACATGGAATCTGAACCCTTGAACTATCAACTAGTGGTGTCAACCCCTGTAGGCACCAGAGTGACCACTAGCGAGTGTTATAAGGGATGTAAAATCATCATAGGTGAGATAAATACACAGGCAGACCTGATCAAGCTAGGAGAAATGGAGTTTGACATCATTCTAGGAATGGACTGGTTGTCCACATATCGGGTTCATGTAGATTGTTATCAGAAGAAGATAATTTTTAAATTGGAAGGGACTCCCGAAAGAGTTTATGAAGGGATGAAGAAAAAATCAGCACTCCAGTTATTTCTGCCTTAAAGGCCACTAAGTTGTTGAGGCAAGGGTGTCAAGGCTTTTTGGCAACCCTTATTGGTAAAGAAGACATGAAGATTAAGATTGAAAACATAGAAGTTGCAAGAGACTATCCTGATGTTTTTCCGGAGGATCTACCCGGCTTACCCCCAGATAGAGAAGTAGAATTTTCCATCAACCTTCTACCTGGGACAAGTCCCATATCCAGGGCACCTTATAGGATGGCACCCGCAGAAATGAATGAATTGAAGGACCAATTGCAAGAGTTGCTAAGCCTCGGTTTCATTCGGCCGAGTGTATCACCTTGGGGTGCTCCGGTATTATTGGTTAAGAAGAAGGATGGGAGCATGAGGCTGTGTATAGACTATCGAGAGCTGAATAAGGTCACAATCAAGAATCGATATCCATTACCGAGGATTGATGACCTATTTGATCAACTCCAGGGTGCCAGCATATTTTCTAAGATAGACCTAAGGTCTGGATATCACCAATAAAGATCAAACCGGAAGATGTTTCTAAGACTGCCTTTCGGACCAGATATGGCCATTATGAATTTTTGGTAATGCCATTTGGCTTGACCAATGCTCCAGCAGCATTTATGGATTTGATGAATAGAATTTTCCAGCCATATCTAGATCAGTTCGTAGTTGTGTTCATTGATGATATACTAATCTATTCAAAGAGCAAAGAGGATCATGAAAAACACTTGAGGATAGTATTACAGTTATTGAGGGAGAAGCAACTTTATGCAAAGCTTAAGAAGTGTGAGTTCTGGCTGAAGGAAGTTGGGTTCTTGGGTCACATCATAAATGAAGAAGGAATATCAGTTGACCCCGCGAAGATAGAGACGATAAAGGGATGGCCTCAACCAACCAATGTCACTGAGGTGCGAAGCTTCCTAGGATTGGCTGGTTATTACCGGAGATTTTGTAGAAGGATTTTCTAAAATAGCTGCACCCTTATCCCAGTTAACGAAGAAAGGCCTCAAATTCCATTGGGGAGATGATCAGCAGAAGAGCTTTCAAGAACTAAAAGATAGTTGACATCAGCTCCAATCCTAGCCATGCCCATTGGAAACGAAGGTTATGTTGTTTTCAGTGATGCATCAAAGTCAGGCCTGGGGTGTGTATTGATGCAAAATGGGAGAGTAATTGCATATGCTTCTAGACAAACTAAGGAACCATGAGAAAATTATTACCCTACCCATGATCTTGAGTTGGCTGCAGTCATTTTTGCCTTGAAAATTGGCGACACTACCTTTATGGAGTATCATGTGATATTTACACAGATCACAAAAGCCTGAAATATATTTTCACCCAAAAGGAACTGAATATGCGCCAAAGACGATGGTTGGAGTTGATGAAGGACTATGACTTGGACATTCATTATCACCCTGGAAAGGCCAATATGGTGGCCGATGCTCTGAGCCGGAAGTCTGGGGGATCCTTGGCAGCACTGTTAACACAGCAATCGGAGTTGATAAAGGAGATGGAAAGAATGCAACTTGAAATTCACATTAGAGGGCCCCGGGATGGAGGGAACCATATAAATCAAATTAGTATTGGTTTCGATCTCTATGAAGAAATCAAGGAAGCTCAAAGGAAAGATGATCAGACAGCTAAAAATTTTGAGAAAGTGCAAAGAGGTGAAACCCAAGAATTTATCATTTCCAGGGAGTTGCTGAGGAAGGGAAACCGAATAGTTATACCGCCAGATTTTAAAACTCAAGGAGCGAATTCTAACTGAAGCCCATTGCACTCCATACACCGCACATCCTGGAACAACCAAGATGTATCAGGATTTGCAGGCAAACTTTTGGTGGGAAGGAATAAAAAAGGACATAGCAAAATTTTGTACAGAGATGTTTGATATGCCAACAAGTTAAGGCTGAACATAAGAAGCCTCCTGGACTCCTCATGCCTCTACAAATCCCTGAATGGAAGTGGAGTAATATTACTATGGATTTTGTTACAGGACTCCCTAGATCCCCTCAAGGTTATGATGCCATCTGGGTGATAGTCGACCGACTTACCAAGTCTGCTCATCATTTTCTGCCCATACGAATAAACTATTCGATGGATAGATTAGCCCAGATTTACCTCAGAGAGATAGTCAGGATTCATGGAGTCCCTGAGACGATTGTGTCAGATCGCGACCCTCGGTTTCAGTCAAGGCTATGGATCAGTCTGTCCCAAGCTCTGGGCACCAAGCTACACCCAAGTACGGCTGCTCATCCGCAAACCGACGGACAATCAGAAAGAACTATACAAATATTGGAAGACATGCTGAGAGCATGCGTGTTGGATTTCGGGGGAAATTGGGAAAGATACCTATCATTAGTGGAGTTTGCATATAACAATAGTTATCAATCTACTATTGGAATGCCGCCATTCGAAGCCCTGTACGGCAGGAAGTGTAGATCTCCGATTTGCTGGGAAGAAATTGGAGACCGAACATTATTCGGAGCCGATATAGTGGTAGATACAACAGAGAAGATCCGGATGATAAGGAAGAAAATGAAGGCGGCCCAGAGTAGACAGAAGGCATATGCGGATCGGCGCCGAAGACCTTTGGAGTTTGCAGAAGGCGACAAAGTTTTCTTGAAGGTATCACCAATAAAAGGGATGGTAGGGGGGCAAACGGAATAAGTTAGACCCCCGATATTTTGGACCCTTTGAAATACTGGAAAGGATTGGACCTCTGGCATATCGGTTAGCTTTACCACCAGAGATTGAGAAAATACATGACGTATTTCATGTGTCCCAATTGAGGAAGTATGTACCAGATCCGAGCCATGTTCTTAGATACTCACCACTGCAGCTCCAAGACGACTTGTCATGTACGGTAGAGCCGGTTCAAATCCTTGACAGGAAGGAGAAACAACTGCGAAACAAAGCAATCCCTTTAGTGAAGGTTTTATGGAGAAGTAAAGAAATTGAGGAAGCTACCTGGGAATCAGAGGAAGAGATGATGCAGAACTACCCGCAACTTTTCCAAGGTACGTCAGGCTTCGGGGACGAAGCTCTCTTTTAGGAGGGGAGAATGTAACAACCAAATTTTTATGGTACATAATTTCCCCTCAATTTAAATATTAAGAAGTTTGGTTAAAGAAGTAGTCACCCCATAATTTTATGTCAACAAATTAAACTTAACTTATAGACCCACTTTCCCTTTTAAATGTTTTTGTTTAATTATTTGATTTTTGGGGTGACCAAAAATGTTTAACATGTACTCATGTGCATGTATTTTGGGCAAATTATGACTTAGGTAATGGTAAAAGAAAATGTTAACCTAATCCATCATACCCCCCTTAATCACCAAGCTTATCCTAATAACTTTTTAGTGTAAGTATGTATGGGGGGAAAATAAAAGGGGCTAATGTTATGTAATCATCATGCTTATCCTAATAACCTTTTTAGAGGTAAGTGTGTATTAAAGGGAGGGATTAAGTGGGCTAATGACCTTTGGAAGTTGGGCTTCCATGTGGCACCTTGAGAGAGAGCCCTTGGCCTTGTGGCATCATGAGAATGCACCACCTAAGTATTGCAATTCCAAGGGGTTGACCAAGCTTGCCTCTTCACCTTCTTCACTCAAAAATTCTGGAGAGAATTCTCCCAAATTCTGAAAATTTTCCTTGTTAGTGAGAAGAAATTGAAGCCAAAATTCGCCCATTTCACCTCATCCTTAGAAATCTAAGAGTTGAAGCTAGAGCAACCTCTTCTAGCCCAAATCTCTACGCCTATTAGCTCTGAAGCAAAAATCCACGGGAGGGAAGTCAGGAGCTCAGGCTCACAGCAGGCAGAGCCGCGACTGCACGCGGGACTCTGCCACTTTGCCGCGGAGCCGCGGCAATATTTGGGATTCCGCGGCAATTCCAGGGAGGAGAGGGCTGATTTTGGAGGAGGAGCTTCCTGAAAGTCGTAGAGAAGTTCTGGCAGCCTAAATCAGCTTTCCCTTGTCGCCCAATCCTCTGTTCCAGAGTTTGGTAACTTTGTGAGTAAACCTAACTCTTAGGGTTAAAATCCTTGATCCAAAGTTGAAAAATAATAATTTGAAATTTTGTAGATGACTCTCCAGGAGTAGAAATTTCTGTTCTTGGGTAGTGGCTATTGTTTTTGTGACATATTCATACTAGATGAAAATATAAGGAGTTTTACTAGTCTTTATGCCATACATCATGTTGTGACAATTTGAATGTGTAATATACATGTCTAGCTCACTATGTAAACTCAAATAAGGGTACTTAACCTATATGATTCGCTGTTTTGATAAGTATGCTTATGTTAAAAGAGATTCAATGGGTGTTGCATAGTAATGATGATGCTGTATTAACTAGATGTGAAATGCATGTGTAAAGAGATATGTTCTAACGTAATAATGAGCCTAAGTGAACCAATTTGATACCTTAATTTGCTGTTTTTCCTATTCAATATTATGATGGTGCATTATGTAAGGTCGAGAACTTGTACGAGTAGCACTCCACAATAGGCGACCAATTAACTTGATTCACATGTTCCTTGTTCAATAAGGTGCTCGGGGAAATACCCTTTCTACAATGCAAATTTTGTTAAGTATTGGTAAATTATGGAATAATGCATATGTTCATATGGAATGAATGTGACGTGCGTGATCATGATGTTCTTATGGTGTGGGGTGAATCCCAGATACATATAATCTCTTTCATTGTTGCATATTATTTCGGACATGATACGTAAATTGGTTTCAAGTGCTTGTTGTGCATATTGTATATTAGCACTGCATGATGCATTTTTGTGTTAAGGAGGAAGGGGCCGTGCGGGAGCCGGTAGGAGGGGGGAAGACGGGGAATTGATATCTCTATATATATATATATATACATAAGGAGGAAGGGGCCGTGCGGGAGCCGGTAGGAGGGGGGAAGACGGGAAACTTTATGTATCTACACATATTATATATATAAGGAGGAAGGGGCCGTGCGGGAGCCGGTAGGAGGTGGAAGACGGGGAAATTCATTTCAGATTGAATGATATTCATATTTGACTGTTAAGTTGCATTTATGTTTGTTAATGCTTGTGTTAAATTAAGTTATCACCTTATGTATACAACGAACCTAGTTGATGTGAGTGGACTCACCCATGAAAACATTACACATGCGCATACTTTATATCTCTGTATCTTGATATTGCTAGATGCAACCTATGGTAAAGTAGGCATGTAGACCATTTGTATGGAGCTTGTAATGAATAATGCAACTTGAACAAACTGTCGTTTATAAGAACCACCCTATATTACTTCTTCTTAATTGTGTACCTTATGAAATCATTGTACTAATCCCCTATGATATGGTTTTCTCATTGAGCTGTCGAGCTCATTAGAATTTCTTTACATCTTTTCAGGTTTGGATAAAGGTAAGGGACCCCTCTAATGAAAGGCTAAGTCATGGATGGTAGGACGTATTGTTGTATCATTTTGTTTTGCTATATGATCTTATATGTGTAGGATAGACCCTATGGGAGCCTTTATTGAAGAATATGTTAAGTTGTACTTGATGTATATTTTATCCTTGTAGCAGTTAAGACCTTTGTCTTGTATGTGATACTATGTTCTGGGTTGTGTATCCCTTAGGTATGTATGCCTGGAAATTTTGGACTAATGGCAAAATATGGAAATGCAAATTGTTGGATGTAACTCTTGAAATGTTGATATAAAGACTATGTTTGCAATGGAAAGAAACAAGTCATGATACATATTGTGGTAAAGAGTTGGTGTATGTGATTGATAAGTAGGCCGTGGGTGCCGAAATTATTGGTGATATAAGTAGGCCTTCGAGCCGAAATCTTGATTATTGTAAGTGAGAAAGAAAGGAATATTAAGGATGATGCTGCCAAATTTTTCTCACCTATGGTTAACGGAGATAAATGTTGTTGTAGGCCTAATCTTGTTGATTAGAGACTGGGGCCGTTACAAGAATGATCTTATTTAGTCTAGTAAGGAGAGATTAGTACGGGTATGGGATAAGTGTATGATACAATACAGGTATATGGATACGGAATATCTTGAAACTTCAGGACACAGATACGTTATGGATATGGAAACTGTAAACTTATATTGCATATGAATTAATATTATTTTTATCTATAATGGATTTGTAAGGCCCACACGATAACTCAAGGAATATAAAATATTTCCATGTTATACTAATCAGTAGTTATTGGAATATCTTTAACTTTTCATTAAGAATGTGGATAAATTTGATAAATACATGTATAAATTGAATGGAATTAATCATTTATGAAATAGATTTTAAACTTCTTAATCCTGGATATTTTTTGAAGTCTTTGGTACGACTAAGATATGTTATACAAGCAAGTATCCATCAAGTATCCAAATATGCGAGGACCAGATACAGGTAAATCTCCTCGATTGAAGTATCCATTCAACATAGGGTAGAAGAATACCAAAGGATGAAAGCTTCAATTAGACTGGTTAGTGTGCTACTCAAACATGGGATGTTTGTTAAGAACACTGCCATAAAACAGCAGCTAGCTTACTATTCAAAACTAGAATGAGAAATAGATTTGATCTCATGTAATGCACTTGCTTGCTAAAGGAACGTAGCCTGGATATCAGTATCGCAATCTACAGTTACCACATTCTGAACAGCTCCAAACAAAGATATAAATTAGTTGGCAGAAATCTGTGCCAAATTAGCTTGTAGCAGGGAAAGGATCCTGTGAAATTCGTTAAGTAAATTCTATGAAGAGAAAAACTCTGTAAGTAAACACCTGCAGATTCTTTGGTCGGAAATAGGGTATTCATCAAATACATAATAACCTGAGATGACAATATCTTAAAATTATTTTTTTATCAAGATGCTCCAAGTTTCAGTTACCATAATGTTTACGGTATCTTCGACACTGATATCGTAATTAGGAGGGTTTTCAGTAGCAGCACCTTGCCAAGGATCACCAAGTTGCCATCCATTCTGAAGACGTGTTCATTTTACTAATGTTCAATTTTCATCTGTTTTTGGGAAATCATCCCAGTCTGGCTTTTGGGTCATAATAGGTGTCTGAGAAGAATGCAATATATAATTTCCCCCATTATTAGCCGTCATAGGTCGCTTCCTGGTTGCACATGAGCTAAAACGTTTAAGTGGTTTTATATAAACTTGAAAGTTAAACTGTCAAAGTTCATATACCTTCTTCTAGCCAGGTTAAGCTTCCCTTCCTAGATGTGTTACTTCTCTCTTCTACTATATCACAGGCTCGTTGTGTGTGTGTGTGTGTGTGTGTGTGTGTGTGTGTGTGGAAACGGGAGGTCAGTGGTCAAAGGAGAAAATTTCCTCTTGTGGCGCACCTATAACTCCATTTTTCACACTAATTTCATGATCCGAACCTCTTAAAGTAATCTTTTTTGTCCAAAACAAATGTATGTTAAATATCATTGGGTTTAGACCTCGTTTGCTCATAGATCTAGTGGTTGTACTAGTATATTGCTGAAAACCCATAAATTTTACAGCCACTAGATGTGCAGGTAAATGATGTTAAAAACTAATGATTTTTCATCTGTACACATTTCAGGACACAAAGATTACTTTGAGTGGTTCGGATCATCAAATTTGTGGTGAAAAATAGAGTTTTAGGTGCGCCATAAGAGGAAATTTCCTCTTATGGCCACTGACCCCCCGTGTCCCATATATATATGTATATATATATATAGGGGTTACTGTACCTCAGCCGCCAGCTGAGAGAGTTTCTCAGCCGGCGGGACGTGGCAACATAATAGCCACGAATTTGACATTAATTTTGGCGGACAAAAATCAAAAAATTCCCGCCCAAGTTAGTATCAGTCACTTCAACAATCGCTTTGACGAATTTACCCTCCCTCACAACTTTTTACTGTATGTAAAATCTTTCCTTTCATAAAATTTTACAGATCTAAATTTTCATTTGATCAATTCGAAAAGATTTGTGTCATTGTTTCCCAATATTTTTTAGTTTTTGTAAAAAATATCTGCTAAACATGGCTCCAAAGAAATCATCCGCGGAAAAAGGTAATGGGGAAACCCAGAATTTTTTTTTAGGGTTTGTAAATTTTAGTAGTTATATTTTTTTCAGATTTGATTCCATTTTTGATTAATTGTATTCTTACTAAATTATTTTGATTTTTTTAAATTTTCAAGTTTTTTGGTTTTTTAAAAAAATTGTTAAATAATTTTTTTTAAAACTTGCGACCATGGTCGCAAATAAGAGTGAAAGATTCGCAAACTTGCGATCATGAATTGCTTTTTAAATTTTTAAATTTTGTAACACAACGACCAAGGTCCAATTTTTTTCATTCCCTTTTATGTCGACTTGGGTCGCAGTTGTCTGAATTAGCGTTTTAGATCTATGCGATCTTGGTCGCAGACATTTAAAAATTATTTATTTTAAAAATTATTCACTTTCATTTTTTTAAGGTTTCTTTTTACTAAAACTCTGCGACTGATGTCGCAGTGTTGCCGTTCGTTCTCTCCTTTTTGGGGGTATGGTCGCAGTTTGTTACCTAGGTTAGCGTGATTGAATATTGCGAGCCCGGTCGTAGTATGATGATACAAAGGTCCCTTCATGGTAAATTATTTTGATTAATTACGAAAATGCATTGCGACCTTGGTCGCAATGTATTATATTCTACTAAATTGAATTAACTAGACACTGACATATTACACTGCGACCTTGGTCGCTGTATGAAGAAACAAAAGATATAATTGGTGAATTATTTGTTTAATTAGAAAATTGTGACGAAGTCGTAGTATAATATATCATTGCGACCTTGGTCGTAGTGTATTATAATTTATTAAAGTCTGTTGCGACCAAGGTCGCAGTCTTATTTTCTTTTATTTCTTTAAATAAATGTACTGCAACCCGGTATTTTATACTAATGTTTTAATGTTTCTGTATCTATAGGTTGTATCGTTTGCTTATAATGTGACAATGGTCGCATGAATAATTTCGTCTGTAAAAAAATGTATATATTTATTAGCATTCTATTAATGTAATCGAGACAGCGATTGCGCGGTCGCAGTTATTGATGGGACTATCAGATCGCACTGCGACCATGGTCACATTGCCCTATTCGGAACTCCAAAGTTTTTATATACATAACGATATATGCTTTAATTTTATTAACATAATTAATTTAACGAAACGTAAAAATGATCATCCATGTATTTTTCTACCTTTAGAAATTAAAATAATAATAGTCTTGATGTATTCAAGGTACAAAGTAATTGCATGTAAAAATATATTAACTTTTTATCTGTTTTCGAAAATTGAACAGTCACCTGGAAAGTATACACTTTTTGAAAAAAGATAGAGAATAAATTTGCGCCATGTTCACGTCGTTTGAGAGCATAACCTTTTGAAATTCTTAGATTATTAATATATAAAGGATGTTCATTAGAGGATAACAAACAGACTAAATTGGTTTTCAGAAATTCGTCTCTTTCAATATTTGAAAACAGATTAAAAAATGTCTTCTCCACCATCATCACCAGAAAAAAGTCAATCATCTAATGATGATTTGATGTATAGTTCCGATTCGTTCCCTCGCTACAGGTCACAGTGTATAATTGAAAAGGTAACATAATTAAAGATTTTAATGTAATATTTCATTCAAACTTGAGAATTAATCAATCCAAGATTCCGTGAGTGAAATTAAACTGCGACTCTGGTCGCAATTATGGAACTGGTGCAGACTTCGACAAAGTCGTTCTCAAATAGGCAAATATGAACTGCGACCCTGGTCGCAGTCTATGTTCAGTGAACTAAAACACAACATACGGCAAAATTCTCGCAATGGATTTTCAACGGAGTCATTTCAACTATATTCAAATGTTATTATAACCAAGAGACGAGTGACACTTGGTGACAACCCAAGATCTTCTGTCAAATAAAAAACGAAGACGCACATGCATCTCAGCAGGACATGCTACTATAGTGTCGATTCAACGGTGGACTGTAAGCCCATCTTTTCTTTTGTCACACAACTTCTTCAAACCCTCCTTGTTGCAACAAAATTTTCTGCAAATAACTTCATGAGGAGCCTCCGTGACTTATCTATTCGTTTCTTCTCACACCAAAACCTATGTTCCTTGCATAAGAATTGTAGAAGTTGTATGCTTCCTCATCCGTGATAAACTGTTTCCCTACGAGAAGATTTGAGCTTCCAGACATTTTTCCATGTGAATTCAGATCCTACAAAAAAATTGCTGAACTAAATAAAAACAAATAATGAATATCACACGTCTGAACTGTAATTACTAAAACTGCGACCAAGGTCGCAGATGTAAAGAAATCTATAACTTCTAAATAAAAGACTGCGATCGTAGTCGCAGTTTTCCGTATGTCCAGATTTTTTTAAAACGTAAATAATAACTGTGCAACTCTCTCATTAGTATATACTGCGACCTTAAATCGCAGTTCTTTAAATTTAGTGTATAAAATAGATATAATTGACATAGACACGTGTAAGAATTATGAAAAAAGGACTGCGACTAAAGTCGCAGTTATAAAAATAGCTTATACAGCCGAAAAATGTTTTTAATACAAACTGCGATCGTGATCGCAGTTAGTAAAATTTAGTGTATAAAATTAGTGGTCGCAGTTCATAAATCTTAGTGTGTTAAATTAAATAGGTACGACTGAGATCGCATTAAAAAAACTGTGAAATTCTTTCTGCAAAAAAGACTTTAGAACAAGTGATTATATTGTTCTGTAAAACGAAATCTAGGTCGCAGTTCTATATACGCTACACAAAAATCCTCTACATTTTAGAAATTGCGAGAGAAAATTGATAAAATAAAAACCTCTTGATCAGCATGCAAAGATCTCAACCCTTCAATACTTTCATATTCTGAGAGAAAGTTGAACCAGATGATATATGGTCCATATTTAGATCGAGAGATAGAGATCGCTTACGACTGCGACCAGAATTGGCAGGGGAAGTGGACTGCTCCGATGTCGACATTAATAAAAAGGAGAAAAACATGATCCGGAAATCGCTATTTTCAGAAATAACTTTATGGCAGGAAAATAAAACCCTAAATCTGACAAAGGCGGTAAAAAAATAGGAGAAAAAAAATAATATACAATTACGGGACAAGTTCCTTTTATCGATGGGCATTTAGTAATTTACCTTATTCCAAAAAGCGGTCCGCAACTTAGTGGTGTGGCAAATATTGTGTCACGTCACCGCAGGCTGAGAGAGACTCTCAGCTGTCAGCTGATATACATATTTCTGATATATATGTAGAGAGAGAGAGACTTAGGTACATGCAAAAGGATTCGATCCTGAATCCTTCCTACTCAAACTCAATCCCATGATATTCAACTACAAGATCCACTTCGTTGAAATTGATCTACATTGTTTAAAGTAACTAAAAATAAGAATTTTGAATATTTTTGTCCAGTCATCAAGTAGGCGCAAAATGAACGACCGAAATAGTGAGTTGGTTAGTTTAATGATGTATAATATTTAAAACCTAATAAAAATTAGTGTAGGATTTTTTAAATGTTTAGATCATGTCAAATGGTCGGATCGAGAATTTATATGTTTAAAGTCATAGATCTAAGTAAAATGCTATTTTCGGCCGTTCATTTTGTGCCTACTTGATGAATGGGTAAAAATATTCAAAACACTTAGTTTTTTATTTTTAGTCACTTTAAATAATGTAGATCAACTTCAACAGAGTAGATTTTGTATTTGAATGTCATAAGATTGAGTTTGAGTTGAAAGAATTTAGGCTCGAATCCTTCCGCATGTACCCAAGTCCATATGTTATTGAGAGCGGGATTCGAACTGGCGCCCGCTTGGGAGCAAACCAAGTGGCTTACTGTTTTTTGTGTGTGTGTGTGTGTGAAAAGGTTTTAATACACCGCGTGTAACTCATATTCATGATCCAAATCATTGATTATTTACATGTTCTAAAACTCATATGGATCAAATTTCATTTGTATTGAAACTTTCTAGCCTCTGCATTTCATGATCTAAAAATGGATAGTTTGTAGTGGTCTTAAAAGCCAGGTTTGTTTTATTTGCTTGATTTGTGGGATAGAAAAATTCATTGAAATTTTATTTGTATGAATTTTAGAACATGTAAATAACAATCAATGATTTGGATCATGAATATGAATAACATGTCTTGTATTTTTATGAGTGGGTGTAAACTCTTATGTTACACCCTAGGTGTATTAAAACTTTTTTCATATATATATATATATATATATATATATATATATATATATATATATATATATAGAGAGAGAGAGAGAGACTTGTGTCCTTCCAAAGGATTTGAGCTCGAATCCTTCTCACTCAAATACAATTCTCCGACATTCGAATACAAGATCCACACTGTTGAAGTTGATTTATATTATTTAAAGTATTTATAAAGTGTTTTAAATACTTTTTGCCCATCTATCAAGCGACGCAAAATGGACGGCCGAAAGTAGTGAGTTGGTTAGATCTATGTCTTTAGACATACAAATTCTCGATTCGGTCATTTGATTATGATCTAAACATTTAAAAACCCTTACAAACCAATTTTTATTAGGTTTCAAATGTTCCACATTGTTAAACTAATCAGCTCACTATTTAAGCTGTCGTTCGTTTTTTCCTATTTGATGTATGGACAAAAAGTATTCTAAACACTTGATTTTTGGTTCATAGATACTTGAAATAATATAGATCAACTTCAACGGAGTGAATCTTGCATTCGAATGTCAGATGTTGGTATTTGAGTGGGAAGGATTCGGCCTGAAATCCTTTTGGAAGGACACAAGTCTCTCTCTCTCTCTCTCTCTCCTCTCTCTCTCTCTCTCTCTCTCTCTCTATATATATATATATATATATATATAAGGTATATGTAACTCAACCTCCAGCTGAGAGAGCATTGCAACCTGATTGTTGTCCTAAAAAATTTTAGATATTTTCAGTCTAATTAGCACTATGACCATGGTAGCAGTCTTCACAAAACACTGCGACCATGATTGTAGTCCTCATAAAATACTGTGACTATGGTAACAGATTTCAAAAAAATACTGCGACCATGATAGCAATGCTCATAAAAATAATGTGACCATGGTAGCAGTTCTCACAAAAATATTGCGACCATGGTAGCGTTGCGACAAGGATGTGTGGCTGAGATTAGCCACATCGCCGCTAGCTGAGAGAGTCTCTCAGCTGGCGACTGATTTACATTTTTCTATATGTGTGTGTGTGGTCCGCGGGGGGTGACCTAGTAGCGTGATCACTTGGTTTGCTCCCAAGTGGTCACGGGTTTGAAGCCTCCCTTAGACGGATTGAGCGGTATGACACTGAGTTTACTCCCCAATAACCGCTGGCTCAATTCACCCCGTGGATACTTAGGGATTAGTCTGGAGGCTGAATAACCACTACACAGATTTATCTGTAATAAAGTAGGGCACTTTGGGATACCCTGAAACTTTAACGTGTGAAAGAAAAATGTGTGTGGACATGATCCTTTGAGATCGGTTTTAAAATAAGGGTTACAGGAACTTTGCGGTGGAACATCCTAGATGACCGTTCTTAATTTATAAATGGACTGATCTCTCTAAAAATCAATTTATTATGCCCCTAACAAATTCGACCATGCTATGTTGCCTTTGCTCCATGCTATATGTCCTTACAGACTTCCTTTTACAAACTTAGAAACAATATTAACCCATTTAGGCTGGTCCATTTTTGCTAGTTGTCTGCCTGTCAAGGGCTTATTCATTTGTTTGAACCCTAATGCTTGGGCATTAATATTTAACTTTTATTAAATTATCTGCTTGTTTTTACTTTCAGTTTCATTTCTGATTTTCCTTCTCCTTTATCCAATTCTCAGGTTCTGAAGACACTTCTTTTTCTTCTTCTGAAGCCCCAAAGGACACACTTCTTGGTGGCCTACTTGCTGCTGGTTTGACGAAGGTTCCTGCTTGAGCAGGTATCAGTCTGTTTTCTACCACAAGGCATTACTACATTCACCTTCTCCTTATCTCTTGGAGAGGCTAAGGAAGTACGAAGCTCTTCACCAAAAATGTGGCCCGTACACTGAACTATACAATAAGACAGTACATCAGCTCAATTCTGGTCAGACTACCGAGATTATTGAGTGCAACTATGTGATCTGGATATCATATAGCGGTTTAGGAAACAGGATACTGACTCTTGCTTCAACTTTTCTCTATGTGCTCCTTACCAATAGGATCTTACTGATCGACCGAGGTGCTGACATGCCTGATCTCTTCTGTGAGCCATTTCCTGAAACCTCGTGGTTACTGCCTTTGGACTTCCCTCTGAACCCCGTTAATGCCTTCAATGAAAAATCGCCTCATAGCTACGGAAACATGGTGAAGGACAAGCTCGTAAATAGGAACAATCCACCTTCGAATGTGTATCTCCATCTAGCTCATGATTATGGGGACTTTGATAAGCTCTTCTTTTGTGAAGACGACCAACTTTTCATTGAAAAGGTCCCTTGGCTGGTTTTGAGGTCAGACAACTACTTTGTTCCATCTCTCTTCCTCATTCCAAAATATGAAGAAGATTTACATCGGCTTTTTCCCAGAGAGATGCTGTATTCCACCACTTAGGCCGTTACCTTTCCATCCGACCAACTTAGTGTGGGGTCTGATTACCCGCTACCACCAAGCTTATCTAGCCAAGGCTGATGAAATTTTGGGCATTCAAATCAGAGTTTTGATACCGGCACTGGACCATTCAAGCATGTGCTAGACCAGATCCTCGCGTGTACTCAGCGAGAGAAATTGTTGCCAGAAACCAGCAACAATGAAGCAGTTAGTCCAAGTACAATCGTGAAAAGATCCAAAGCTGTTCTCATGACTTCTTTGAGCTCTGGGTATTTTGAGACCATCAGGAATATGTATTGGGAGCACCCAACGGTCAATGGGGAGAGAGTTGCCGTGTTCCAACCGAGTCATGAGGAGTACCAGCAGACAGAGAAACAGATGCACAACATGAAGGCGTGGGCTGAAATGTATCTGTTGAGCTTTTCTGATGCGCTGGTCACAAGCTCTTGGTCTACTTTTGGATATGTTGCTCAGGGGCTTGGAGGGTTAAGGCCGTGGATTCTGGTAAAGCCTGAGAACCGAACGGCACCAGATCCTCCCTGTCGTCGAGCCATGTCGATGGACCCTTGTTTTCACGCGCCACCTTTTTATGATTGCAAAGCAAAGAGAGGGACCGACACAGGAGCACTGGTACCTCATGTGCAGCACTGTGAGGATATGAGCTGGGGACTTAAGCTGGTTGATAAAGATGAGTGGTAGCTTGCTTTCCTGATGGAGGATTGATTATAGCTTTGTACACTGAAGGCCATAGCTTTTAGCAGTATGTTATGTATTGGCAATTTTGATTTTGAGTAGAACCAGTTATTATTAATTGATCCATCTCTGTGATGTTTGAGATCGATGCCATTGTAAGAGAGCAACCCTGTAAAATCAAATTTTTCATGTCTGATTTATTAGGCCTGATGAAAATTGTAAAACATAGTCATTCTTTTGCTGCATATATATACCTTTGGAAATCATGGAGAAGAGAAATGTAACCCCCTGCTCCCTGGTGTACGTATCACCGTATCAGTACGCGATACGACGTAGAATGTTGATGTAACCTTTCTGGTCATCAGATTGAGCCGATTTCAGTTTCAAAAATCATTTTCTAATATTGTAGATTTTTCAGGATTTTTTGGAATTTTTCTGGATTATTTTGTAAAATCTCCATAATCGGTGTCGACCGATACCGATAATCGGCTTTACGATTTTTAATTCACAAACGGAGTGGTATTTTGAGAATCCGCTTCACCATGTGTCTTAGAATCGCATTATCTACGTTAGGGGTTTTTGGGGATTTTTCTGAATTTATCAAAAATCCGGCCAAACCAGTGTCGCCCAGTATCGACGAGACGCTCTGGGGTTTTTTAATTTGCAAACCGGATTGAATTTCTTCAAACCGTTTTCATATTACGTCTCAGGATAATATTCTCTATTTTCTGTAATTTTTGGACACCGTTCAGAGCTGGTCGAATATTGGGCCAATATTATAATAATAAAAATATTATTTTTATTTTTATCTTTTCCTTTCTTTTATTTTTCTTTCTTCTTCCACACACTTCCTTCACCACCGCCTTAAGTTGTGTTATATTTACAGGTACGTTTTTATTGTTTTTCAAGAATCATTCTGTTCCTTATCTTGAGTCCAGAGCTTTGGGCCAACCAATTTCAGTTTGCCCTTCTTCTTTCTGGTAATAAAAATAACTTCATCTTTATCGAAGCAGTATTACTGGTACGTCAAAGTTTTTCTTTCTGCCAATACCTTTGATGTGTTAGTCCTGGAATACAGTCATCGTATGTATTTTCTGCGATATTGGACTCGGGCTGCACTACTCGCTGTCTCTCTGAATCCAAACTTTCTCCTCATGGAGAGTAGAGGATCTGGGAGCTTGCTGCTCAAGTTCTCTGATAGCTAATTTGGTAGCTGAGGAGGTTCAAGGTTGGGGATGTGCTATTTCTTGCAGCTATTTCTCCTTTTAGCTACCAAATAAACTAGAGAACCTACAATATTCTTCAAGTCAAATGCAATCTAATACTTTGATACAGCATGCATGAAAGTATCCATACTTTCACATAAGTTGAGATAGCCTTCGGTTTTGGTTGAACTATCATGAACCTCATCCATTTTAAAAAATGTAATTGTACACCATACAAATTTACGCTTAATTGTTTTGAGAAACATGTATAATTAAATTATGCTTTAAACCATTTAGTAATAATCCGCTAACTTAAACTTTTCATAATCCGTACATTTTAATTTCTTACAGAAACATGCCGTGAACTTTTCAAAAGACAGAAAAATAGAATACAACATTGTATATATTTCCTCTTTTGTATACTGAATATTGTTTCATTGGAAAGCAAGTATTTAATTGGATATGAACATGCTACACTTCATACAACAAACAACAAATAATTGTGAATCTTATAATTCTTTCACCAGTCTGTACTGTACACCATCACAAATTAAACCAGCTTAGCAAAATAAATGTCATTACAGAACTAATCAGATATAAATCTTATAATCTTATAATCCTCAAAATCTACTTTTTCAAAGGTCAGTTGTTATTTGTTAGATATTATTCTTCCATTTTGCTTAGATATCAAATTAAATGAATGAAAATGAGTTCACAGAGGATTGAATGCCAATGTCAAAATGAGGGGGATATCAAATTAAATTCAGTGCAAATGTGCTACATGCATGACCATCCAAATTGATGACCGGCGAATTTGGTTAAACAGAGCAAAAACATTTTCAACTCTTCTTTTCAGGCACAAGCCTAGAGAAGAAAACTGAAAATAAAAATTATAATTTGACATTACATCTCTTATTTATTCCCTTCAAAACTTTCTTCTTTCCCAGTCCACTGATTTCGTTTTTCTTTTATTTTAGTTGCCAACATAGCAAAACCTGTGAGCCAAAAATCATGTAGTCTAAAGTCAAACTAATTCTTATCAATTTTAACCTTAAACATTCCATTGTGAATGAGGTTTATATAGATCGAATATAAACATGCATAGCCAAAAAGGAAATTCCAACGATTGCATCAAAATCGATAGCTGATATAAAAGAAACTGCATAATCTATTTATTTTCTGACATAATTCGTTAGCTAATAGACTTATACATTCTAACCTAATCTCAATGTTCTAAAAAGCGATTTCAGTACGCGCGCGGTCCAGGAACGCATAATGCTTAAACGGCTTAAACAGTGATTAAACAGATTACACGTTTTATTATTATTTTAATATATAATAATATTATAATACTTAAAACATGCAAATATGAATTCTATAAACTCCCAAAAAGCATAAAAGATATAACAAATATAATTTGAAAAATTAAATTGCTAGTACTAAGAGAAATTTAAAAAGTAATAATATCAGTCAGTTCAAAGTCATCAATGTACCTTCACCTCCAACAACTATAGTTAAAAAAATACTTTTTAAATGAAATATATGTATTTCTTCTAAAGAGCAATATACTTTCAACAACTTTGATTTACTGCTAGATTCAACTGCAAGTAATGTGCAACTCTATTCTTCTCACGCTTGAGGCACTCCTCAGCCTATTAAAAGAAACAAAAACAATTGACAAGAACCTGAACACAATACGTGCACGTGAAGGGGGAAAGAGCTGACCAAGGGGGTCGCCGTCGACGCAGGAGAAGGTCGTCGTCGACCCTTTACTGCTGACTAGAAAGCTAATTGCAGGGGGTCTTTGTCAACAAAGGAGGAGGTCGCGGTGGGAGGATCAACTGCAAGAGGAGGTCATGTCGAAGGGGAGTTCACCACAGGAGGATCAACACTTTGTAAACTTCGTCGTCGAGCTTCGGGAGCCCTAATTCATTAGCCCAAAGTTAAAGAAAAAGAAGTTTTCAAGAGGAAGTTTCCTATTTATGTTTAGAATCAGCCCCAAAAAAATTGTATAAGCCAGCTTGCATCCAATAAAAAATCATTATGAACAAGTTGGTTTCAAATTTCAAACTCAAATTTCAGTTATCTAATTGTAAATTAACTGGACGGTTGCTAACATAGACACTTTAGGTGCTAAGTAGAATTAAAATAATTTGTTCATGTGAACATTTTAAAATATGAACCTAAAGTGTTGAGTAGAATTAGAATGATACAAACTACAAATGATAATAGCTTTACAACATATTTTCTTACATGTTTCATACTATATGTTCTCTTAAAAACTCCACACTAAACAAGTGTTACGTGGGATGAGATTCTTTCTTGGGTATCAAAGTAGCAAGCTTAAATATTTTTTTCCATCAAATATTTCTTGAAAAGCACCTTGGCTTGGAACCAATTTTAATGGACGGTTGTGATAGACACTAAGGTCCTTATCCACACTTGTTTTGATAAATCTACGGTTGATAAAACTGTCTAAAAAAGTTAGCACCAAGTCAAAGCTAAACCAACGCATATATAATGCCTTATTTTTCTCACACATTGCATGCGTGTGAAAAGAGTGGAATAAAATTCAAAATAATAAATTATACAGGAGAATAAATGTAGCAGCTTTGTGTAGCACAATTTAATATGATTTTATGAATAATAGGTTAACTCCACTATCAATATCACACAACCATTTGCAGATGCATAGTTAATTTAATGAATGCATATATTCAGCTTATTGACAAGGAAGAAGAAATAAAAATGCTCCAATCAAAATACTGAAGGTATGAGTCCGATCTCAGTGTACACAGAGCTATGGTGAAGGGTGTGGGGTTGGATCATGGGAGGCCTCAGGTCAAAAAACAGGTTATGGCCTTTGTTTTAAAAGAAAATTTTCAATTCATTTTCTTCTTTAAATTTCTCCCAAATACAGACCGTGTGTGTGTGTCGTGCATGCGTGCGTGCGCACCAGAATGCAGACACTCTCAGGATGTTGGGTGCCATAGGATTTGGTCCCCTGCAAAAGGATGAAGCTAGGATAGGAGCCATATCATCAATGACTAGAGAGTACAGTGTATATTGTGCTAAATTTCTGAATCATGAATGCCAGAGCAAGAATATTTAGTTAAATTGACATCAAAGGGGTCAAACACTTTCAGCCGGAATCAAGCATACCCCGCCCTGTTTCCCAGGCTTATTTCCTTCATGAACATAACAAATCACAGCTGGTAGTGGGAAGGGTCACAATAAGTTAAGGTGTTCATAATCAACCACCTGCTCTTTTAGCCTCCCCCCCATTTAACCATGCATGATTGCATCAGAAAAAATGATCTCCCTCTAACATATCTCCGTCTAAAAAGTCGGTACACATGTCTTTCATATGTTTAATAAGTTCAAGATGGTACAGTTAAGAGAATATGCTAATAATTATGCTTTAAGAAAAACAGATAATATGCTAATAACACAAGAAACTTAAATTTTTGTCGCAAATCTTCCTGGAAAATAGGTGGATTCTTCACAAGAGAAAAAGTTTAGCACTGCTGCAAAATTTTATTTACCAACCAAAGGCAACATATTGCAGAAACTAGAGGCCCAACTACGGCAAAGAAAAAGAAATATCAATTTACAGTATGCTAGGTGGGTTTATTCCCAATAAAATTGATGAAAATTTCTTATAAAGGAACTTTCCAAATGAACCGAAATCAAAATATATGTACGTATGAATAATTGCTTCAACAATGTGAGAAGGGGACTAATTTTGATACCATGTCCCGAACAATCAAAAAGCTCCATTGAATAGGCCTAAAATTTTCCGAGAAATTACCACATGCTAGTTGTGTACTGTGGAACTTGAACTACTTTATCAAGACGTCTATATTCCACTGAACTGCTCTAATTGATAAAATTGGTAACCTTATACAGTAATTGAACCTAATGGACATGATTCCCAGTTCTTCCAAGGAAATCAGGCTATGGCCATAGACTAATGTATAAAGATGGTCGAATCTTTTATGTTCAGGTTCAGGACTAGAGTTTGCTTAGAACCACAATAACCATATGTATATGCATTGTTATCATTGGGATATCCAGGTTACACTATTCAAATGTTTCTTAACTGAACTCCAATAGTCTAAGGCTCCAGATGTTCCAATTACTTTCTCATACAAGTCATCAATAATCTGAAACCTTAAATTCTAGACAAGGAAATAAGAAAGTTGAACATATTCTATGCTATGACCCATTTAGAAAAGCTAAAAATATGATCCAGATAATTATTAAAGACTTACTGAAATCTGAGGGTGTTTGTATGAAATGAAAACTTTGGGTTATGAATGAGGAAAGGGATAGTTCTCTTAAGTTAGATGACGGCGGAAATCAGCATCAAACATAACAACAAAGTCACATGTTAAGCAAAGATATATTGCTTTCCTACATTCAAAGCACCCAAACGTAGCTATACTACATTCCTACTTTCGAAGCACCCGCTTTGTATCTCTCACTGTTGTCTCCAACCTCGTAGAACATGCTCATCCTTATTCCTTTTACTTGCCAAAAGCTTGCATTCAAGTTATTCAACTTCTACCAAATCCTATGGATAAAGAAGTGACAGCAATTAGAGATATTGAAAGCAAGGTAAAACATGCCTTTCTTGCTGAAAAAATGGTTTTATGAGTATGGATCAAGTAAAGGGGGTAAAAATATGAAGAAAACATAATTTCTCATACTGCTACACCATTGAAAGTTTACAAATGGAAATGACTTGGTAATAATTTCATATTGTTATATTTCAGAAAAGTTATATCAGTTAAGTTGACATAAAAGGGATGAAATGAAACACGTGTAAACAGAATCAATCTTACCACAGTAATATCATTAGGAAACCCCAGTAATAACTTTAATCTTTTGTAGCCTATTTTATCACAGGACTACGAGGAAATCCTGTTAGAATTTATATATCATAGATAAAGATCGATTGTTTCTATGTACGAATCCAAATCACGTGTGATGAATATTATGAACTATAGAGAATCTTTAGAAGAGATACGTCTTTGGGGATTAATGAGCTGTACCCGGATCGGACAGCCGTTGTAGAGAACGAGATGGAGAGCATGCTCTCTGCTTAACCTAGTCTCCTATGAGTAGAGAATATAACATGATTGCTGAGAGGGAGTTCCCCTCTGTATATAATTTTTTAATTAGTGGCCTTCCCATAATGCCCCTAATCTAATAAGAGAGTAGTATTTGTTCCACCGACCTTTATAACTTAGTGCACCTATTAGACACACCTAATATGTTATCTAACATAAATTGCACGTGTGTCATGATATGAAGAAAATATAGTATGGATCGAATTAGAAAATATCTTACAATATCCCACTCGAAAAATACCTGACTGATATTTTGAAAAAAAATATTTATTTTGAAAATCTTTTATATCCCATATCACAATTTTATTTTAAAAGTGGATGACCACCCTTTGATTTTGAAAAAAAAAACGCACGTGAAATTTATCGTTAGTCAAGGTACACTCAAACTGCTGGCACTCTACGACTGAGAGGATGACTGGCAAGGTTCACAGACAAATTTTGATGAAGTTTTATGCTTTTGCTAATTTATATCATAGACTTTCGGATTAATGACCCTAACAGCTTTCGAGAGAATATTTTATTAGTGGAGTTACTCATATATGACAAATGTACATATAGTGTGTATAATATATTTTCATAAGTGTCCTACAACGTGTGCTTATCAGACACACGTCATCTCAATACTTAATGATCGTCATGTGATACCATCGCTCATATTGAGATGAAGACTTAAGGTCACTCCACGTCCAGCCCAAGCAATCTTGAGAATCCTTAATACTTTTCTCTAAAGGCACTTTATATTTTTAACATGTGCAATTACATAGTTTAACATTAATATTATAAATGTGCATTTAATAATATCAGTTGCTGAAATAAAACACCATATACTGTATGTAATCATAATAATTGTCATGAGACTAAAATATAGAATGTTTAGAAAGGACACAAATGACAGTACTGAAAAATTGACATAATAACTCACTCAAAAGGACAATTATAGGTATACTCCCACTCAAAAAAAATAATAAGATTGACTCTAGTACTACCATGCTTGCACGATGTCCTTGAAATGTGATCACTGAGAGTCCTTTGGTGAGTAGGTCTACAATATTTTTCAGTGTAAACTTATGCAATATGTCCATAAGTTTTCTATCCACGTAATCAATGACACAATGGTACTAAATATCAATGTGCTTACTGTCATTGTTGATGTAGTCATTTTTGACATACTTGGCAGCAGCTTGGTTGTCACACAAAATAATAAGAGGCCTCTGGATTGAATCCATACAAAAAATGATAACTCAGCTATCTGCTTACAAGGTCAAAATATCCATATTGAATCAATAACTAAATCAACTACATAAGTCAAAAATGACCCAATCAATCAAAACACAGTCCAACACTCTAGAAGGTACCTCTTCGACTAAGCTAAATGGCTCTTATAAAATCAATATGCAATGATTGGTTCAAGAACAATATCACTCTATACTGCAGCAGAACATAATGAAATTTCAAATATGGTATTCTAAGCAACAATTTCTTGATCTTTCAGAAAACTATAAAAGGGTCCAGAGTGTTGATTGCCTTGATCGATCTTGTCATAATATTCTCCTCGATCAGACCTTGCAACTTTCATCTTCCGATTCAACTGTCGCTCAGCTCCTAATAAAAGATCTTGAAAACTTCTAAATAATTAAATTTCTAGTGAATGAAAAAATAAAGGCACAACAAGAGAAATCATAATGAATTTAATGAAATATATATGTCCTCCCAAGAGGGAATGAGAAAAGGTCCACAAATATCAGTATGGATAAGTTAAAGCAAATTTGTACTCCTTTCTGACTCAAAATTTCTCAATTTGATCAGTTTCCCTCGTATACAATCAAGGCATGTGGAGAAATCAGAAAAATGTAAAAGAACGAAAACACTTCTTCACAAGGTAATACAATTTCTATTTGGTAATATGCCCAAGACATTGATGTCATAACTTAGAAGACTATAATCCTAGAGCGTTTTGCAGAAATAAGCAAAACATTATGAGAGGACTGATATATGATAAAAACTACTCATATGATGCATCCAACGTCAATTTGAATAAATCATCAACCAGCAAACCAAAATCAATAAAATTACTATGAAAATGGATAATGAAACCAGATTCATTCAAATCAACACCACAACCAGAACTTTTAAAAATGATATCATATCCAAGATAGAGTAGTCTGCAAACATAGATCAAATTACGCCTCAAAGATGACAAATAAAAAGTTTTTTTCAGATCAAAAACATGATCAGAATCTAAAACTAATTTGTCTGAAACTAGTCTGAAAGTTCATATGAACTTTACTATACCGCCCACCGTTGACAAACCCCTCAAATTGATGCTTGATGACCGCAAGCAAATATTTAGCATTCTCTTTTTTAGAAATTCCACCACACATAATGAGATCTATAGAAAACTTGATTATGAGATACTCATCTGGTTGGCCTTAACTCATTTGTCAATGGATATCTGAGCTACTACCTTTTAAGTATCATTAGCCGTTGGGTCAAAGATGGACATGTCTTCAGATAGCACAAAATTATATAGTCAAGACAACCCAATACTATCTGAAGTTTCATCTTCCATGATAAATAGTTTGAATCTGTAAAGATCTTTATTTTAGTCAAGTGTCTCTGAATTAAGGTGGGATCCATAAGTACAGCGAAAATAAATACTATACTGGATTAATATGCGCTAAATATAATAAACTTATGTGAATATATGTGTGTGTGCATTAATTATTTACTGTCACGAGCCTATCTGAGGTTAGAATGGTCGAGTCATAGTGAGATTGTGTTCATGAACTGTCTTTTCACTCTGCGAGTCTGACAATCAACAATTTAATCTTGCCTTTAGGCAATGACTAATTATGAGTGCACCTACTTGATAAAATCATGCTCAAGACTAGACTGACCACATTCGGTTCAATTACAGACACTTCCTGTTCTTTAGGCTTGGGGTTATCCTAATCTTTCTGACACATGTAGTCTATCTTGTCTTACTAGGTTACCTAAAAATTCTATAATCACCTTTGGGTAATATATAAAACTTTAAGCAATCTAGCACCAATGTTAATTTTAATGGGTCACAACTAGGGGATTCCCAAATAAAAGTAAAACAAAATATGTTACTTAATAGTCTACCTTTGGACAAATCTATCTAATCATATTAGGTTTTACTCAAACGATTGTTAATCTTATCTCACATAAACCCCATTGAAGATACTGTACTTTACGGGATGTGATAATATTTTATTTTTACCAATAAAATTTTAGTGTTTGAACACATGCAATGATATTCACATTCACAACTTGAACTTTAGGGAACACATGCAATGATAGCGTTAAGAAGTTTTCCAAGTTCCCATGTTAAAAAAAATAACTATATGTAACATGGCTACATGTCAAAAAAGATATTAACCATAAAAAACATAAACAACGGAAAATTGAAGCTTAAAAAGCAGTATGAAAGTGCGCAGACCATTAAACTTTTAATAAAACGATCATTATAATCCAATTACAGCACATGAAATTTCTTACACATGTATTTGTGTGTATGTGTATGTATATGCAACTGAAACTCCAAGAACCATATATATATATATATATATATATATATATATATATATATATATATATATATATATATATATATATATCGTGCCAAAGTATTCAGTCTTTTGTCCCCTGAAGGGGCCTGAAGCCCTGAACCAATACTAGTAGTGTAGGAACTATAATCTCCAGAAATTGTACAGAATAACAAGCCTCTTTAAATATTTGTATATTGACTAAAATAATATATAAATAATTACAGGTCCACATAAGATGCACTTTTCTACCGAGACCATTGGTGGTCTCAGCATCAAACATGCAAAAATTTCAGCAAGGGACATCTCATTAGCAGCAATTTCAGCTGCAGAAACCTGAGCAACAGACTAATTTCCAGCAATGATATAAGACAGTACAATGATATAAGACAGTACGATACAAATTTCATCAGTAGGGAATCAGTACAACTGTAGAAACAGGGATATTAAGTATCAGGTCTCAATGCAATATCTCTACATGTATCAAACTAACAAAGCGAGGTTTACAAATTTTAAAATTTTCAAACTGATACATCTAAAAACCTATAGAAAATGTCATATCAGCAATATAACTCAATAGAATGACATGACAGGAAAATGTTCAGTAGCAACAAAACTAGTAGCAGAAATTAGCAATGAGATGTGATATATCTGAAAATTTATTTGACTGATCAGTCAAAAAATTAATTTCAAAGTCTGTCTCCGTTAAATACCACCAAACTAAGCTTTTCATTGGGATCCATTTTCAAATCAAACCAATAGAACTTTTGTTTGGTGCTTATAGTAGATAAATGAATGCTACATATGCATACATACATGCACAGTGGCGTGCACACACAGATTAAGCCCAATGGTGCAAGTTATGTAGGCATTTTTGTAGTTAATACTATTTCGAATTTACGTAGTGCAATTTCCAGGGCATGACAATCTGAAAGCTTAAACAGACACACCTATGCAGAGTAGGGCTAGCTTCCTCCATCAAGGAGGCCACTTAGAAACGAATTACTTGGCAGACTCCCATTTATGGCAAAATGACACTTTAGGGCTGATTAAGGGTTCATTCCACCAAATAATTCTAGTTAGATTAATACAGGTGCCGGTAGAGTCTAGGCATTTTCATTTATCGTCATCTACAATTATTTGAGAAAAACAAGACTGCTGTCATATTTAAAATTAAAATCCGAAATTCCAATCATCACAAACTATAATTTGAATGGTAATCATATTTGGGAAAACAATATTACCTCGTATAATTTGAATGGTCAATTAATTGATGCAAGACTGCTATGAAAAAGTTCATGGCTCAATTGTGTCATTCACTGCATCATGCTCCTAATTACGGTAAAAGAGAAACTATAAGGCTGTGTTTGGCAAGTGGAGTTAGGGGTTAGAATTTAGTGCCTTGGAAGAAGATAAATAGGTAAGAGTTAGCTTCTTTTGGTTGTTTGGCTGGGATTAGATTTAGCAAGTGTTAGGGATTAATATATATATATATATATATATATATATATATATATATATATATATATATATATATATATATATATATATAGAGAGAGAGAGAGAGAGAGAGAGAGAGAGAGAGAGAGAGAGAGACTAATTCCAACTTTTTGGTAGAATTAGCAATTATTGACGTTGAAGAATTGGGTGGATTTCAAGATGGTTTTGAGGGTGGTTTTAAGTTAAATTCATTTTCATCATGACTTACTAACTCTTGTCAATTTTGTTGTTTGACAATAATTAGAAAGAATTAGCTCAATTCTATCAAATAAAAGTACACGATCCAGACTGAATATATATACTAGTGAGTTCAATATAATACCACCGAGCTGAACATACGGCTGGATTAAGCCCAAGGAACATTTATCAGAAGGAAGAAAGACCAGAAACCTAGCAAAATCTCTCATATGAAACCCAGAATACAAATTGCCAACGGCCTAGGCCTTGCCCATGTAGGCAAGAAGCCCTTCCACAATGCTAGTACACCTTCAAACTTCATAGTTTTCACCAGACAATCATAAGAACTCCTATAAACAGTCGTAGATTCTCCTTTGCCCATAGCTTGGTTCATCATTCTAGTCTTGATCACATCAGCTGGGCAGCTGAGAGCAGTTGCAGGGAGACCGGATGCGACAGATGCTAAAGTGTGAGCAAAAGTATTATCACCACATACCTGATTATTAATAATGAAATGCTTAGCTTGGTCATAGCAAGTCAACTCCCCCATGTTGGCAAGGAATGCTCTTTGAGCACTAGGAAGCACCCCTCTCCAAAGCCCTAGAAAGCCTTCTGTCTGGATTATCTTTCTAAAGGCATCAAAGATCCCGGAATATCGGGGTTGGAGACCTTGGCTTAGAAGACGGCCATCTGCTTGCATCCTCACCTTTATAAGATCAGCTGGGTGAGCCACAATCTGCACTCTAAGGAGCTAGGAGTTACGGAAAGCCAAGTGAATAATAAATATTGGGGAAAGTAAGTACAATGAATTAATATATCTCCCTGCAAATTTGAAATTTCCCCACAAATACATATTGATGTGCATAAGCACAAGTACATGGGCATAAACACAAATGCATGTAAGTGAATTCACGGATGCAGTTTTAACTAAACAAAAAGGCACATGAGATGGAAGGATTGGTTAATGAGACTTTCCCTTCAAAACTCAACATCCTGCTTTCAGCCTTGAACAAAGTAAAAGGTTGGTGGTAACAAACACTTCCCACAACACATATCACAAAGGGACATGCACATGCAAAAGTTTGCATGTCAGCATTCACAGATATACATATGCATGTGCACATTCACACATACATGTAAAGGTAAAAGTTTTCAAGTATTACTACTGGACTGAGATTGAGTATCTGGTATTGTTTCTCCTTATATGAGCAGTGAGATGGAATAACAAGCATATAGTTAGTTTCTATGTAGGGCATTCCTATTAATATATGCAAATTAGAGGAGCTTTATGCAAATAGGTTGTGATAGATATCAAAGTACCGTACGATAACTATCCCACCCTGATACAGCATCTGATTCGAATGGTATTTTGCCATATGTGTCATATCGTATGGTATGCATCACGAGTCGTACGGTCCTGACAACCGTAGCCATAAATAATGAAAGAATAGGATAGTTGTTATATGTAAAATATAGTACATGTAATTAAAGCAGTGGTTAGTAATGTAATTTGAATGATAAGAAAATAATTAACCAGAAATTGGGATGACATTTTCTATTGAAATTAAGGAGTAGGATAATAAATTGTTTCCGTTTGCACTTTCAGTTTATTGGTATTATCTGGAAGCATAAGTGAAAAACTAAGTTTATTTTGAATTATCAAGAAAATTGGTATGGATAAAAAAGAAAGTAGGATTTAGATGCACACTGATTAAGAGGATTTAAATTCAAACTGATTAAGAGGTAGATTTGAGTGCAAAAGAAACATTCATGCCAGCCTAATCAAACTGACTGTTTCTAACATCTTGTGTGTCTGCTTCGTATAACTCAGTCACCACTTAAAATCAGATAGAGAGGAAAAATTAAAAATAGGGGGGAATAGAAAGAGAGAGATTGAGAGGAAGGATTCAAGAGAAAAGAAGATAGAAGCAACGGCAAGGACAGCAGTGGGGAGAAGGGAAGGAGAGAAGAAAGAGGAGGGTTTTCAGTTGTTGCTACTGCTGGACGGCGAGGAAAGAGAAGAAATAAGAAGGATGTTGGGAGTGGATTCTCCAAGCAAGTGGTTTTTGGACTTCACAGTTTTTAGGGTTGAAGTTTTCATTAGAACATGAAATTCGGAGATAAACTCCTTCACAATCTAAACTGAAACAAATATTGGAAATTGATTCTTTTGATGTGAACTTGAGATCAAGCATGATATTAGTTGCTTTCCAACTCGAGAAAAAAAAATCTCTGAACTGTTTTTCTATTGGGTACTAAATTACATTTTGGGAGTAATTTCATTGAATTAGTAAGTAGCATTCTCACAGATATAGTTAGGAATTATATTATAAATCAGCAGTAAGTATTAATTCCCCGGAACTTGTGAGAAAGAATCCTAAATCTAACCCATCTCAGATGAAATTAATGATCTATGTGGAAGTCATAAGTATACTTGATTGGAAATAGAAATCTATTATGAAGAAACATCATATGAGTTTGATGAAGGTGGAATTGTCCTTTGAATTAAGGAGATAGCCACTTTATGTTGCCTAGGAAGCTAAGAGTTTATCCTCGTATTCTTGAATGATTGAGCTCTATTGGGCATTCAAGTTGTATGCTATTTTCATCGATGACTGGTGATTGGACTAAACAAAATTGTGTCCTTTCTAACATTTGTGTATAATTTCTACTGTTCATGCTTCATAAAGAAAAATTTACATGCATTCCTCTTTCAGACGCATATAGCAGTCTTCTTGACTGACATAGAGAATTTCAAGAAATTAACTATGTGTACAGTTCTCCTTTGGTTTCCTAAAATATTTTGCACTATATATTGACTGTTGTTGTTACTGAGATTTCTCCATGGATTGTAATGGGGCTTCTCTTTTGTAAGTACTAGCAAATACTTCTTGAAAAGTGAAGGCTATTGATGCATCATTCTTTTGAGTATTCTTTGAGTTCTTCAAAAAGTACAACCTTAAACTCGATAAATATTTTCAAAGTACCTGCATCATAATTATATTCTTGAAAAGATTTGAAAGCATCATCCTAGCAGTTTGATTTTTCTATTTAACTTTGCAATTATGTGTATTCTCGGTGAACTATTTATAAATTGATTTGTATTGACAAATTATGGACTACACGAAGATTTGATCTCTATGGAAACATATTCTGATATCAAAGAATATATGTATACACCAATAGTCAAATGTTGGACTCATGCAAGAAACCGGTAGGGTTATATGGATTATGTAGACCCTTGGTCAAGGAGGTATTGAACTAGTAGACCAATGAGATGTGGACTACTTGGAGGTGTTTGAAGGAATTTACTATACCCTTTGAGACATTCTAGGAAGTTTTATTAGATTCCATTGGAGATGTCTATGATGATTTACTGGACGCATGGGATTTACTGAATCTATCTGTATTTATCTAGTAGGGATTACTATACTGTACTAGACCTGTTTGGGTAAAACAAACAAAGTTATCTATACCATTCTATAGTAAATTTATACTTTTATAGATTTCACAAACTATTGGTAGAGATTATGAAATAAAATGTTGATAGCATTAATATTACATCCACGTAATTTATTATACTTGGTTCTGAACTTTCATGAATTAGCATAGCTTATCAATATTATAAAATAACTAATTTACCTTTTTTTTATATTGAACTCTAATACTAGATTTTAATAGAATTATCCGTGTAGCTTATCGATGTGTTCCTGAATTTTTTTATCGTACTTGCAAATTGTGGAAGTTACTAGTGTTTATCGATATCGCGACAAACTATATTCTGACATTAGTTATTTCGAGAACAATATTGTTCTTATGTAAGCAACATTTGACTCTTGGCATCATTGATTCATTGATTTTGGCTTTACCAAGTGTACATATATAACTTATTGGGATTGTTGATCTTATAAGCGAGAACATGGGAAGAAATTATTGAATATTTTATAAAATGTTACAATAGAGTGTAACTAATAATTTCTATCATGATACTCATGTCGCACAACTTTAACATTAAAAGAACTCATGGATTCAGTCCAGAGGGGAAAAAAGAAGGGGGAAATGAGTTATTGTAGCATGCTATAGTGATCCGTGAGAATAAAAATCATTATATTAGGATTTTTCTAAAATCCTACTTTATTTGGAAAGTAATCCTTTGTAGCCTTAAATAATAAAAAGAAAGTTCTTCTTTCTTTTTAGAATTTTAGTTAGTTTTAGAAATACGTTTTCGGGCCTTTAACTTACGGAATAGTTCTTATAGGCCTTACTTCAGTTAAATTAGATTTCTTTAAAACTAAGATCAGTTTTCTTCTTCGGCAAGTCTTTGTATTGTTATAAAAAGCCCTAAGCCTTTTTATGCAGAATGGTGATTTTGGTGAATAAAAAATTGCTTTTCTAAAATTCTTTGCCATGGAGATTATGAGATCTTTGTGGTGGTATAACTTATGAGGATATCCATATCGTAGCGTGAGGCCACCTTTGGTGTGAGACCACTTCTTTTATCTTTTATCCTCTTTTTCATCTTTTTTCCTTATGCTTGTGCTTTCTCATTTTCTATCATTTGGTACCATAGCGAGTTCTTAGATCCAGTAAAAACTTAGAGTTGAAGCGATTTATCAGTTTCTACATCAACCTTCGTAGATCTAATGGGCAAGATTCTGAAGAAAATTCTTCAAAAAGATAAATATCATCTAATGCAGCATTGAGGAGATGTCACGAGGATTGAAAAACTAGATGCTTGACTTAAGTAGATGCATGTGTAGAGGCTTGTCGTTTGAAGCAACATTCAATGAGCTCGAGCCAAAGTCACATCTTAAGCCCGAGCCAGACCCTAATCTCGAGCAAAAGCCTAATCTCGAGCTAGAGCCAGAATCAAACATAAAATTCAAGCTTGAATCAAAGTCCAATCCAGAGCCCGATTATATGTTGGTCATTTCTTTGTCTAGCAAAGTGTCATAAATAATTGAGCCCTTAGTGTGTTGACAATGTTAGATGAGTATGATTTCAAGTCTTTTTGACGAGGACGTCTTATAATGGGTAGGAATTTGTTGCATTGCAATTTCAGTTGAAGCCGATTCAAAACTATACAAGTCATGATCAACATTCAGTCCACTCTATTTGTTCAAGGTTTTTCTTGTTGTCCCATTTTAGAACTCGATGACAAGTTCTCTCCACTAGGGGAAGATTTGATACACCACAAGTTGAACTTAAAATGAACACATAGATTCAGGTTGAAGAAAGGCGAAAAAAAGAAGAAAACAAGTTAATAGCTTGCTACAGTAACCCTGAGAATAAAGATTATTATATTAGAATTTTTTTTTAAGAACATGCTTTATTTGAAAAGTAACCCTTTTGTAGCCATAAATTATAAAAAATCAAGTTTTTCTTTTTTTTAGGATGTTAATTAGTTTTAGAAATAGTTTTCTTGGGCCCTATCTCCTAAGTTAGGAATATTTTTCTTAGAGCTTAAGTTACATTAGATTTCTTTTGGACTAAAATTAGTTTTCTTCTTCAGCAAATCTTTATTGTTATAATAAGTTTAAGTCTTTCATTTTTGCAGAATGGTGATTTTGATGAATAAAAAGAACTTTCAAATTATCTCATTGAGATTGTGAGATCTTTTTGGTGGTGTGAGACCATTCTTATCATGGTGTGAGGCCACTAGTGTCGGGCATCTACTACTTCAAGTTGATCATCTAGTGATTCAATCCTCATGACCATCTCTCTGTGTTGGATGACATTTATCTTTCAAAGAATTTCATTAGGGGATATCATTGTCCATTAGATCTAGAGAAAGCTGATGTAGAAATTGATAGATCTATATAGTTTTGATTTGCTACTATATATGAGAACATGCACCGGTACCAAATGATAGAGAATGAGAAAGCACACCAATAAGCACAAGCACAAAAGATAGAGGATAACAAGTAAAAAGAAGTAGACTCACACCTCAAAAGGGATGGCCTCAAACCACCACAAAGATCTCACAATCCCATCACAGCGAGAGATTTTAGAAAAATATAATATTTTTAATTCATCAAAATCACTAGAATATATAAAAGAATGGCTTAAAGTCTTTATAATAACAAAGACTTGCTAAAGAAGAAAATTAATCTTAATATAAAATGAATCAAATTTAACTTAAGATTTCAGAAAACTGTTTTCTAACTTAAGGCCCAATAAAACAATTTATAAAACAAAATAACATTCTAAAGATAAAGAAACTTGCTTTTTATAATTTAAAGCTGCAAAAGGATAGCTTTCCACATAAAGTAGGATCTTGAAAAAAAAAAATCTAATATAATAATTGTGGGTTACTATTGCTCGATGTTTTTTCCCTTCTACTTTTCCTTTGGGCTAAATTCATGCATTCATTTTAAGTATGTGAGGCCAATTTGTTTTTTTTATCCTCTTCTTTCTCATCTTTTTGCTCCTACTTGTGTTTCCTAGTTCCAGATACTATGTATTTGATGAGGTGATTTCCATTTGTATGGTATAATTAAGTTTCATAAATATCAAATAAGAATTTAAGATTGTAGATTTGAGAAGTAGCTAATTAAAATATGAACCAACACAGATCATTGTTATTATTTTCTAGAGTAACTAGATGTGTGAGTCTTTGTTTGGTACTACAGCAGGATTTGACTTTGGCGGCAGGGTACAACCCTACATGTCTCTCTGGCTCTAATTTCTTACAATTATATCTTGTGTATATTTCTATATAAGTTGTGTGTGTATGTTAGTTGTACATAACTTAGCTCAGTAGAATATGCAGCTGAATACAAGGTATTGCTAGCAAGACTGTGTGTTATAAGTTTAGGACTAAGAACGTAATGGTTTCAAGATGTATATGTGAACGATTAACAGAAATTGACTTGATTTGATATTATGATTTATTTGGAGTTATTTGATAGATATGACATCCATATGAGCTTTTGAATACATTGTTGTCGAATTATATATGTTTCTAATAGTACTCTGTTAGTTCACGATCAAGAAAAATGAAAAAACTAGTAGGCATATACATATTAAATTGCTAATGATCGGCCATACTCATAAACCTTGGAGTGTGACAAAATCTATTATGGATAAACTGGCCCATCAGTGAAACAATCAGGTGAAGGCACAACATGGGCTGAGACTTGTTCTAACCCAAAAGCTAAAGCAAAAAATAAGTTTTTTTCTTTACTTTTCTTTTCATTTTCCTTTCTGTTTTTCTGATTTATTTATCTTTTATCTTTATCTTTTCCTTTATTCTTTAATGTTTTTTCATCTTTCCCCCATAATTTTCAAAAATAGTGAATTAGGCACCTCATATTTTGTTTTTTGCTTTATTCCTTCTTTTTCTTCTTGTTTTCGGAATTTTCTCTTAAATTTTGTTCTTTTATATAAATTTTTTAACTTTTCAATTATCTTTCTTAGTTTTCTTCATTAGATTTCTTCTTACTTGCTTACTTTTAATTCTGAATTAACGATGAAGCAAGTTATGGTCATTTTTGTTCTCTCTTTTTTTTGGATTTGGGCATGGATTGCTTCATATTGTTGTTAATTAACATTTTATATTTATTGCTTTGCCTACCTTTTATAAAGCTCGTATAGTATTTTTCCTAACTATCCTTATTTTATTTAAAGTCATCCGTTGTATGTTGTTGAGAAGGAGAAAAGAAGTGAATCTCAAGCCTGAGCAGGATAGTCTCGAAGTGGCCACGCAGCTAAGGTGACCGCTATTTTCCTGCTTTTAAATCACTTTGCTTGATTTAGTATACTCTTATTGGGAACTGGTTTCTAATCTCTTCCATGGACAAGGACAATGAATAGAATATACCAAACGACTCACAGATAAATCCAATTGTTTGTGTGTGTTTGTGTGTGTCATAAATAAATCCAAGTTGTGTGTGTTTTGTGTTTGTGGCTGCGCGTGTGAGTAGGGACGTATAACCCTAGAAGATTCAGTTGAACAGCTGGATATAAATGTGAAGGTGATGCATCTTTGGTTAGTGATGAGAAGAAATCGATTATTGATAGCTTTGACTTGAACAGATGAAATATGAAGTGAAGCATCCTTGATTAGTGATAATAAAAAATTAGCTATCTATAGCTTTAATTTGACAACCTGAACACAATTTAAAGTACAAGCAATTTGAGGTCATATGTTGAGTGACTACAGAGTTTAGCAAAAAGAGGATAGACAAAGGGGCAAAACGCTTGGTGGCATCATATGTATTTTGAAAAGTACTTAGAAGTTGCCTCATTTGTTGTCATGCCTTCTATTGCACATCTCGATATAAGTCAGTGGGAGGAAGTTGTAGCTATGGTGAAACAATTGAGGATTTCTGGTTTACATGGATATCATGTCTTTAGAGATTGGCATCAGTACAAGTTTCCTATGCATTTATTTACCAAAAATGTTACTTCATAGCGGCTAGTGCACATAAGTTCTTTGATTATGTGAAGAGAATGTTTAGGTAATAGATTAGTCCCCATCAAGGATGAAACCTTAATTTTTATTATTATGAAACTGATTGAGAATTTGCCATCTAACTTGGGGAAGAAGCTAAAATATCCAAGAGAGAGTAGACAATCGAAGAACGCTTAGGCACACAGAAAGAAGACAAGCAGAATGACAAGGGTAGTCTCAATAGTTGGGGCTCAAATGAGTACCCAACATCAAAAGTCTAGTTTCCTCAGCTAGCATCTTCAAACAGATGTACCATATCTAGGATGAGTTCATACGCTAATGCCTGAGATCCACTAACTGAAATAAAGAGATGGGGGAAAATATAAAAATAATATAAAAATATCATGCACTGCAGAAACAGGAACACACGCATATGAAGTTTCAATAATAACAAATTCACGACGATAAAATTAAATTTACATCTCAATCTGCACTCAATGTCAACATAGAAATGGAAGCAAATACAACAAATATAAGTAGGAGTCATCAAGCAATAACAGAAAACATAAGAGAGGCAGATCAGTCACTCAAGAAGCCTTATTTATTCTTCCTCCTTCCTTATGAAACAAAGAAAGAAGATAGACCATGGAGCAAAATCCACTCTAGCAACTTATATATGGTAGAGGAATAAGTAACTTATCTTTTAATACCCTATATTTTCATGCCAAAGTTTCTTTTTATCAAAACCGACCGAAAGGAGTTTTTTTTCCCATGACTCCTTCACAAATTTGTCCTTCCGTCCGTCCTCCGTCTCCCCTCTCTCCCCTCTCCCCGCCTCTCCCTCCCTCTTCCCCCTCCCCTCTTTGGCTCTCCCTCTCTCCCCTCCTCCCCTCCCCTCTCACCTTCCCCCTCCCCTCTCCGCCCTCCTCTCTCCTCTCGCCACCGGCGCTGGTCCGTTTCCCACCGCCCGATGACGGTATTCTAGTATATGCAGATCAGTCATCTATGTAAGCATTTCTTTCAACACTTGCATTTTCATTTCACCAAAGTTTTACAGACTAATTGAGAAAAATAGGTGACTAATTAAACATCAAAAATGAGTTTCTTTTGTCGTTTTCTTCAGAAATCCAAAAGCATTACGCAGTCAACAAAGTTTCATTTTGTCATTTTGATTTCAAGCATACACAAGCTTATTTTTTGAGCCTCAAGGTGTTCCTTACTTGCTTCTACTAGTTGGTAGAACTACTCCAAGGTTGCCTTCAAGTCAACAGCTTTTCACAATAATTTGATCTCTGAACAATCCCTAACAGCTCAGAAGGCTTTAAATTAGCGATCTACAACTGAATCCACTAACCATTTTGATAAGAAGGAAATTTCAAGATATCAATACTAAAGAAAGTTTCACGCTCAACTTAGAGAATAAATGCAACCCAAACGAAAGCATTGGATCCAAAAATCAAGAAACAAAATAAATTGGGGGCACGCGTTGCACCTGAGCAAGAACCCCAGATGCTCCGCCCAAGACCGCCCTTCGATCACCGAATCGCTGGCGGCGCACCGGAGGTGCTCGTACCCGACGATGCTTATCGGAGCGTAGAACAAATGGCGGAGATCGCAGGTGGCAGGCCCCGGTAGAACCCCGAACCCTCCCCTCGCTCCATATCTCTGAAGCAACCACTCGAACGACCGAATTCGGCGGAGATGGGCGGTGACCGGACTCGCCGCGGAGCTGCATCCAGGTCGGAACGTCACAGTCTCCGCCGCTGCTGCAGAGAGAGAGGCGAGAGCGATTTTGTTGGCAGTCTCCCCCATTGCAGAGAGGGTAGGAAGAAGAATGGTTTCCTTTCTTAAAGAATAAAAATATGTTGTTGAGAGCGTGGTGAATAGTCCCACATCGGGTAGGATACGGGGATCGAAGACGAGGGAGTGTTATAAAATGGGAGGGGGTGCAAAGGACAAACCCATCTTTGCGCTTGGGGCAATGACGCAGCTAGTGAGGTTTTAACCGAGGCGCGTCAATTGCTGGTTGAAAACTATTTCCAAACCCCCTCTTCGGCACCGGGCTTGCCCTGGTGCCGTCGAGAATTTCTGGAAGGGCTCCCTCTAACCCAGGGTAAAGCCCTACAATCCTTAATTTTTAATATTTCTCCTTGGAGATAATGTTCTCCAAACAGCTAGTCAATAATCTGAGGCTCGCGGAAATGTCAATGTAATTTGTAGATTCATGGTCGAGCGAAGTGGTGATATTCTGCGTAAACATTGAGTATGTTGAAGACATATTTAAGAGCAACGAATGTGAAGACAAGGAGCAACGAATGAAGGGTGAGTTGGGTTCGGATCAAGGGGCGTAAATGGGCCAGCTTAACCCAAACCCAAGCAGTGGCTTAACTAAATTTTTGCTTGGTGGGCAATACATTTACTGTGAGGGGTTGGCAGTTGAAAATGTCACCAAGAAATGTTTTAGCGTTGGGTTCTGGTTAACTCCTGGGGCAATCCGACCAAACCCGACCCCCAACTGTGTAATTGTTAAGTATATTAAATGTTTATAATTGTATATCTGTGACTATGTTAGATCATATTATCCTATACTGTATTTAATGTATAATATGTGTTGATTTTTTTAGTTTAGTTTATTCGATATCTTTACAATACCACACGAGTTTTTGCATTTATTAGACAATTCGGCCCAAACTGAGTTGAGCCGATCAGAACCTGATCCCAACCCAAACATGAAAATTATAAGTCGGGTTGAGTTTGGGTTTGGAACATTAGTTTAGAGTTGGTTGGGTTCGGGCAACGGGTCCTAACTAGGGGTGCCACCGGATACGGATATCCGCATCCGAATCCGCCTCCAATCCGGATACGGATATCATTTTTTCACATCCATCAATATTCGTATTCGTATCTCTATCCGAAAGGTATGTGCGGATACGGATATGGTAAAAGTAATATCTTATTCGTATTCGATCCGATATTCGAATGTTGCGTGCTTCATAATGATATCGGTATGGAGAAGACTATTCTTCAATAGAATAAGGTATTAAATTTTGATATTTTGAGTTGGTGAAAAAGTAATAGTGAAAAGTATTCGATTCTTGTAAGAGCACCACATGATATTTTGAGTATTTCGACATCAACCATGACATACGAATCGCCATTTAGCACCAGAGGACGTGTAATCTATTGTTATAGAAGTCAAATGACAATGAATACGATGAATGTATTGATATGTACACAATAATATCATAGTATGTATCACATTTAATATTGTAGTAGATGAGACAAAAGTAATATAAGTATTTCTATTTAATTTATTTTAATCATATCCATTTTTAACATATCCGATTAGTATCCGCATCCGATCCGCTAATATCCGATTTATATCTGATATCCGATTTTGGCGGATACAGATATCATTTTTTCACATCCGCCAATATCCGTATCCGTATCCGTATCCGAAGGTTGGGTGCGGATATGGATATGGTAGAGGTAATATCCGATCCGTATCCGATCCGATGGCACCCCTAGTCCTAACTCTGGGTGCGGTTATGGGTTAGCCTTCAATCCGGCCCAACTTGGCCGAAGAGGGCAAGCAAAAGATTCAAATTGAATGCCGTGATGTAATGAGAATCTGGTAAACACTAGTGGGTTTCAAATAATTACCCTATTTTTTCTCCTGATAGCAATAAAGAAAGTTATTTTTTTCTAGCGTTCCAAATATTTAATTTTTTAAAAACTTCTATATAAATATTATATTTTCTTATTTCCCGAATTTTAAATTCTAGATTTTTCCCAGAGGAACTGCTATTTTTATACTTCTATGCGAGGGCATCTAACATGAATTTAAGTGCGTTTCATTTTATTGATAACAAATATACAGGTATGACAATAGTTATTGTAAGCTTTATATTTTATATAAATGGGACACTCGTGTCTTGGAAAACTAATTTAGGCCCTGTTGAGGCACTGTTGAGATGAAGAATATGATGAGAAGAAAACAAGTTTTGCTAAGAAGACCAAGTTCTATTTGCTGGCTAGACAAGTTTTGGGAGCAGCTATATGGCATTCACGAAAGGAGAGACAGAACATTTTTTCTAGGAGAGAAGGAAAACAAATGTTATAATTTTCGAAACGCTACATGAAGATATCAGAGGCCTAATGCAGGCATGCACGTTCGTGACAGATTGATAAGGATAGCAGAAAGCTGGATGTTTTGGATACCTGGGATGTAACATGAGCTAAATTCTTATGCTTTAGTGTAAATGTTATCTCCCTTTAGAGTTGCCTGTGTCTGTGGAGGGTGATGGCCATGGTCCTCTCCCTTCCCTCGGAGATTTTTAGCTATTATTGTAACTGTAGTGTACATTTTTGTATATTTATGAAAACCATTTTACCTTGCACAAAAGGGCAAAAAAAAAAAAAAGTGTTTCAGACTCGAGTTACTTCTGTCTCCTTTTATATTCATTCCTGTCAGTCTGTTTCCTACATTGCTCATATATACACTCGTGTGCATAAGTTTTATGTACTGAGATCTGGTTCAATCAGTTTATTGGCCAAATTGGTACAGTGACTACAGTCCATCCTATGTGATTCCCATACAACTTCATTCATTCAGTAATTTGGTCAGGGTTTTATCTGTTGGCGATGACAGATAAACTAAACTAACAGCATGTCATAATAAGATAACATTAGGTAGCAAGATACAAAACTATTTGGGACTTCACAATGATTGAGTTTTCTTTTATAATCACTTCACTAGAATAAAGTTGATCCAAGGAAGATAATGAAGCTTTTCTTCAGTATTCTCTTCAGCTTCTATTGAGCCCCCAAATGTTCGCTATGTCACAGGTTCTTTTAATTAAATACATAGTTTTTTTTATGTTAGATTTAAGGTCTGTAGGTCCTTTCTATTGCACTAACATCTGGCAAATTAGATGAGTTCCAATAAGTTCAGTCTCAAGAACTAAGCAAAGTTTGCTAGAGAGCTGGAATCCTTTAAAGTTTCAGACAAATATTGAATCATTTCATTCAAGAATACAAATATTGAATCCTGAGTATGTTATTGAAAACACTGCAGCAATACAGTACACATTTCAACCAGATATCCTCCTCCTGAGAATAAAAAAATAAAATATGAAATGCTTATTGCACATATACAACAAATATCTTGATATTGTGTAAATAATAGATATTAAAAGGAAAATGTCATTAGTCGAGTGTCTGAGCCTTCTTCCTCGCCAAGAACATGACAATCCGTGGGAAGAACGATTTCTTCCTCCTTGGTTTGAGTTCAGGTGCGTGATGGTCAACGTAAAGATCTGGACATGACATGGAATTCAATCGAAGAGAAGCTTCTCCACTCGGTGGCCTACTTGCCTCACCCCTCTCCTCTGAACTCTCTAAGGTGCTTTCCGAAGGACTCATCTCAAGATGAGAAGCACCAGCATCGCTGGCCCTCCTTCGCTGCTCAGTATCAGTTCTCCAGTCCCTCAACTCCTGCTCCGCAGTGAGTTTCACCCTGTGGGCCTTATCAGCCATCTCCACTGCTGCTTTCAGCGCTTCCTTCTTCTCTTCCAACTCCTTGTTTGCTTCCTCCAATTTCTCCAAGCTCAACTGTTCTGATTTCTTTGCCTCTTTTATTTGCTCAACAGCGGATATTACCCTCTCATTGGCTAACTCCTCAGCATCATAAGCATTCTTGCTAAGTGTGTAGTACTCTTCCAGTTGAAGTGTCACTACTTCTGTATCAGTTGGAGCCTCGGACTCCGTCTCAGTACTAACACCAACTTCACCCTTCTTCTTTTCACAGTCGACCATGGCTTTGATTGCTGCAACTGCCAATGCTTCTGATGCTTTTGCAGCCTCAATCTCCTTGAGAACGGCGAGGAGTCTGGCCTCCGTGGTGCTCACACCGGCCTTGGCTTCCTCTGCCTCTTCCTTGGCTTTTCTTAGCTCCTCGCCCGCCAATTGAGAAACAGACTTGGCCTGACCTGCATCATAAGTTGCTTGCTGAAGCAGTTTTGACAACTCTTCCGTCTTTTCTCTGGCTTCCCTTTCCCTTGTGAGGACTAATTCCAACTCTGATAGCATCCGGCTTAGTTCAGCTTCAAGTGATGAAACGGACACAGATGTAATCCCTTCTCTTTGTTTCAGAGTCGTGACGGTTTCCGTTTCTCTGTCCAACTGAGCTTTCAGTGATGAAGCAGCCTCCCTCAAGCAGTTGGCTTCATCCTTTGTTTTCTCGATGATAGTCTTTACCGCCTCAAGCTCTTTCCTGGCTGAAGATAGTTCAGACTGGACTGATGTCTTGGTTATGCTGGTTTCACTCTCTTCTTTAATAATACCTGTGTCCTGCAATAGTTTCCCTTCCATGTAAAATGCTAGCTCAGTTTTCAGATTTAGTAACATAGTAGATGTAATTTCCAGCTTCGCCTTGAGATCTTCTACGGACGACTGCTGGTCGCTGAGTTGTTTCAACTCCTCTTTGGCTTTCGCCAGATCCTTTTCCCAGTTAAGTACATCTTGATCCTTAGCCATGGCTAGGCCAATTCTACGCTCTTCTGCTTCAAGATGTGAAGCATGGGCTGATTCCAAGGCTTCTTTGATTGTCATGAGTTCAAGAGTCAGGTCCTCAGCCTTCTTCTCGGCATCCTTGGCAGCTGAAACAGCCTCTTCAGATCTTGCCATTGCAGAGTCTCTCTCAGTAACTAAACGGTGATAATCTCCTTGAAGAGCTTCCAATTCCTTCTTCACAGATTTCAGTTCATCGACAGCTGCTGTATGCCTTGACTTAGCAACCTCCATTTGTGCCTTTGCTGCAGTACTGGCATCATCAGAGATGCCTTGCTCCATCTCTTTAACTCTGAGTTGAGCAAGCTCCGAGTCCTGTTTTGCTTGGGCTTCTTCGGTTTCAGTTTTCTCGAGGCTATGCCTCAGCTCTTCGATGAGTTTCTTTGTCATGTCAAGTTCTTCTAGAACCTCATCTTTGGAAACTTGGGCAGCTTCTGATTGTTTCTTGTACCTTGGGATATCCTCTTGTACCTTCTCTAGTTCACCAAGGATGTGTGCGCTCTTCTGGCTCAAATGAGAAATTTTGTTAGCTCCTTCTTAGAAACGTGATGTCATGGTAATCATATAATTGCATGCGAGGTAAGGGAAAATGTGTCCAAAGCATGCTACAATTTTGAAAGAAGCAAAAAAAAAAAAAGGAATGAATTGTATTATGCAAGGGAAGTCATTTCAGACATTGAGTTGCTAGTTATATCTTTTGCATCTCTAGCATCTTAAGATTCCCAGGGGAAAAGGTTTCGGTTTAAAATACATTTTAGTGAATAAGAAAATTAAAATAGCAAAATGTTACATGCAATCAGGTATATGGGCACTTTAACCATTGTTGGGTTTTTTTTTTTTTTTTTCCCTGGCCAGTAACATGGAAAAAATCTCAGGAAGGAATTTGCATAGGAGATGATTGTAACTAGGGTTATTTTGTTTCTACTCGTTTGATTAAGATGAAACTTTCAAAAGGAAAATAATTTCACCTTGAGACTGAAGCAAGGTATCAAAACATTTAAGTGCAAAAAGATGTAACCATCCTCGAGATTGAGAAGTACCTCAATAGCCATGACTTTGTGAGCTTTCCAGTCAACAATACCTCCAAACTTGCTGACTGCATCTTTCACAGAATCAATTGGTTGTGCAGTGTCAATAACCCTTTGCGTTTCAAACTTTCTGAAATTTCCAGTGCTTTAGTTTGATTGCTTCCAGTATCCACCGGGCTATGGGCAACTTTTAATGGAACTGTCATCTTTGCATCCTCCTCGATGAGGACTGTCTCCTCAAAAATTATGTCAGTTTTTTCACCAATAGCCAGGGAATCTTGAGTGATGACGTTTGACTCTCCAGAGGAATGTCCTTCATCATTCTTTACCTCTTCCATTTCCCAAGATTCCTAGGTTGCACTCTGGAATTTAAAAAGATGGCATATAACTTCAAAATGTGGACTAAAATTGTTGGTAACCAGAAAAGATCAATATCAACTTACATAAATGGTGCTAATATGTCTATATTGAACACAAGAAAGGAAGTGCTTTTATATTGAAAATGTCTCTTTTCTCCTCGACAGATATTGAGACACACAAACCAAACTAAAGCGAGTTTCATAGATCTTAATCGCATAAAAGACTCAAATGAATTGTTAGGCATGTCATTAAAAATGTTGATTTCATAAACACCTGATTCATATGAAAAGAACTATAAAAGGTTTCATTTTCGGTTTGTTTTTGTTCACATTTTAACAGTGTGCATTATGATTAAGATTCGGATTCTCAGTTCAGCATTCCATTATACACTCAACTACAGGGAACAGTTACACAAAACTGGAGATAATTTAGACCTAGCTCTATCATCAATGAGTCTCCAACCAATATTGGACTTCAGCTGGTCAGAGAGAGTTTATATCTTTTCTTTTCAGATAAACGAGATAATCTAGTCTTACACGAGAACAAAGGAAAAAATAGTAAATAATCTTAACCTTCCAGGTAAGTGTTGTGAATTCGGAACGCCCTCATGACCGGATCGACTGGGACGACGCAGCGGAAACAAACAAGATTTACTAGGGCAATGAAAAGAAGAGCATATTCCTAAATTATAAAAGCCAACACACAATATAACGCGGTTCCACTGATCAAACAGATCGTGTATGCGTCCAAGAGAAAAGGGAAAAAAACTTTATTAAACTTTGGGAGAGTACAATAAGAATTACTTACACCTCGCTGAGAATATTACAAACTCTCGATGGCCGTCAAGAACAACGAACCCTTATGGCTAAGCTTCTCTCACGAATCTCTCGCCCAGATGGATTACACCTTTAAGAATTACAAATTTATTGGATTACATTGAAGGCTACCCCAAGGGGTTATTTATAGACCATAGAACCCTCATAGTCCCAAACAAACTCTATCAATACGCACAATCACCACTCAAAAGAAAAGAAAACCCGAATCCAACTCAAACTGGAAACAGACCTAGAAAAAGAAAATAACAGACCCACCAATAGTCGACTAGGTCAGGATATTAGTCAATTAATATCATGTATTAGTCGATTAGGCCCAAATACTAGTCAACTACTCTAACAAGATTCGAGAACCCCAACTCTCTGTTGGTCAATCTAGTCGACTATACAATGATTAAGTCGACTAATCCATGTGATTAGTCTACTATACCCGGTATTACTCGACTAATACCTTGCACAACTTCTTGTGCACGTTCGTTCTTTAATCTTTGAAGTTTCGTCTATCTTCACGACGTATTCCAGTCACAATCCTAACAATCTCCCCTTTGACTCGAATATGTCTAAGTCTGAGAATAGCCAACATGCTCATGTGCTCACATCAATGCACAATTGAACAACTCTTGACTACATCTTCATCTCACTCCCTCTTCTCCATAACTCCCTCAGGGGGTTCACAACTTGATTAAGTCGAATAAGTTCAGACCCGACCTGAACTTGATCAACCAACTATCTCCTTGATCCACACAGAATTTATGAGAATTTACTCTATCATACGAGTGACGATTTGGACTTTCTTGTTGCGCGCTTAGTTTCAATCTACTTTCGAGGTAAAACTGAATATCCGAGCTCAAAGTCATCGAAGTCTTCGATTGTTCCACATCCTCCGATCTTGAAGCTGAGAGTGACTGCAATCCACCAACGGTAACCTCTGAATTTCGCAAAATGTACACATTGTTGACACGTTCGGCTTGAAACTTCACATGGGCTTCTTTAAAAACTTTCATAAGATCACTTTCAGAACTGAAACCGAACTCTTCTCTATGTAGGGCTCTAAAAGAGATGAGATTATACCTTGAATCAGGAACATGACAAATGCCTTGCAGGATAGTAATGCATTCATCATGAGAATGAAACTGGATTGTTCTTCGTCAATCACCTTTCTTGTAGTAGAGTTCCCTATGAAGACCTCTCCCCTTGAACTAAAGTGTATGTGGAGAACATCTTTCTATTAGAACAGATATGTTGTGAATATCCAGAGTCAATAATCCATCTATATTTGTTATCGATTGATCTGTCTGTAATAGATAGAACGTCACACTTGTCTTCATCCCCTTCAGGCAGTTCACAGGTACTAGCTTCTTGTTTCTTCTTGCGAGTCCAACAATCAGCTCTATTGTGCTCTTTCTTGTGACATCAGTTGCACACTAAATACTTGTATCTGTTGGCCCAAAGGCCTTCCACTCTAGTTTTAATGATGATTAACTCATGTAGTTATGTGTACTAATTATCTTGTGATGTTTTAGTTTCAGATCATTAAACAAGATATTAGTTGGTGAAAGCTTCCACACATCTTTCACATGTTGATTCAAGAGCCCGAGCGTCAAAGATCATATATAGCACTTACTCGGTGGATCAAAGAGTTTTGGATCGAGTCGGCTTGGAGATTGCGCTCTACAAGAAGACTTAGGTATCCTAGTTTAGTTTTGTGTTTAGATCCAAATTGTAAAGATTAGAATAGTATGATAAGCTCAAGTTCACAACACACACGTTTCATGTTTTGGTTTTCGTTTTGGTTTAACCGATCTTGGTTTGCATGAATAGATATTATATCAAAAACAAGTTTATATGGTTTAATGTATATTAGATTTGTTCTATATACATGCATGCTTCAACTCTTAGACAAACTTACTTTGATATACCTATTTCATGTTTTTAGGTTTTGTGTTTTAACAAAACTTATTTTTGGAATTATTGACAAAAACATGGATATATATATATATTTCATGTATATAGGATTATATCTATATGCATCATGCTTCAAAGTGTTTAAGTATCATGTTTTTGTACTTGGAAGAGTTTTGGACAAAATGTATTTTCTATTCAAAATCCAAGTTTTAGAAAATACAGTTTTTTGTTTTTGACAAAAATTCTATAACACAAAAATAGTTCAAAATGTTTGAGATTTGTATTAAAATTTTTAACACAAGTTTGTATTTCAGTTAAAAATGATAAAACTATTTTTGTGGATTTTTAGAGATTTAATGAGAATTTTTAGGATTAAAAATTACATATTTTTGCTGACCAGAACAGTGTCTGCCAGGCTAGGTCGGTCGACCCGAACGGTCGACCGCACCATGTAGCCGGTCGACCGTCCGGGTCGACCGACGTGCACGGATACGTGCACGCTGGCTACACTTGTAGCCGGTCGACCGTGCCGGTCGACCGACTGAGAGCAGTTGCTCTCTGTTTGTTTGGGTCGACCGGGCCGGTCGACCGGTAGCTGTCAACGGGCAAAAATTGACCGTTGGACGGTCGACGGCAGTGTATTTCTGGCATTTCTGCTGCCAACGGCTATATTTTTCTGGGGTCTATAAATACCCCATTTACAAGAGTTTTTCTCTAAGATTTTGTGTGCGAATTTTTCCCTATACTCTGGTGTTTTCACTGCAATCAAAAGAAGTTTTTGAACTCATATTGAACAATCTATTTGGTGTTTTTGCTAGGGTTTGGAAAATCAAAGAAAGGATTTTTGGGAAAAGATTTTGATTGAACTTCTCTATCTTAGTTTCAGTTTTTCCCAAGGATTTTTCTTTGTGATTTTGATTTCCATCCCATTGGTTTTCTCCACACTTGAGCTAAAATCTACTATCTATTCTATAGGATATTTGTGTGGGAGAAGAAATTGTTTGTGGTTGTTGTTTAGACCACCAAGTTGAAAACCCAATCTTTGTTTGGCTTTGTGCCTTGGGTTGTATTCCTCAAGTTGTGAGGTGATTCTTGTTTGCTTTGTGCTAATCCCTCAAGTTGTGAGGTGATTGTTTTGTTGGATTGGAGCTTGCCTCAAGGAGGAGGTTGTGTTTGTAAAGAGAGGAGTTGGGTACTCCTTGTGAGAGTTCTTTGTGGACTTGCTAGTGGATTAGAAATCCTTCGTGTGTCGAAGGCGGGGATGTAGAGCTGGGTGCTCGAACCTCGAAACATATCTCGTTGTTTGCGCTTGATCCATTGACTCTCTCTCTCTATCTCTCTCTTTACTTTGTGCCTTGCAATTATTTATATTGTGCATTCATATTTGCTTGGCTTGGTTGTGTGTGCATCATTTGTTGATCACACTTGAGTGTAATTTGCATTAAGTTTTTAAATTTCGCATTTAGCTCATAGATTAGCCACATCACCTATTCACCCCCCCTCTAGGTGATTTTTCAATTGGTATCAGAGCTAGTGCTCCTGATTTAGGTTTAACCACCTAGGAGTGAGATCTTGGTTTGCTAATCTTCATCTGCATTGTTCATTTGCACTCATTTAGTTTGCTCTCATGGATAGCCCTCCTATGTTTGACCATATTAGACTTGATACTTGGAAGGCCAATATGAGTAGACATTTAAAAAGCCTAGGACATCTAGTTTATCAAGCCTCCACTATGGAATCATTCCCTAATAGTAGTAGCAAGCATAAAAAGGCTAATGCACTAGCACTTAGAGCACTTAGAGCATCTCTTAGTGAACATCTTTTACCGTGTTTGATCGTTATGATTCGGCTTTTGCAGTTTGGAGCTTATTGATATCTCCCGAGCTTCCAAGGATTATCAACAAGATGAGGAGATCTAAGAGAGAAAAGTCCGAAGAGCATTGCTTCATGGTCCAAGGGAATAACTCCCTTGAGGTACAATCGGACACTCAATTAGATGATAGCTCTAGTTCCTATTGCCATGGTTGTTTTGAAGTTCAAACTTTAAATTTGGAACTTGCTCAAAAGCTTGAAAATTTATTGGAAAAATACAATCTTTTGAAAGAGGACAACCTTGTTTTGAAAAATGAATTAAAGGATTTGTGTTCTAATTTTAAATTGGTTTTGCAAGAGAAGGAAGAGATCACTAGTGAACGTGACTCACTAAGATCTCAACTAGACCTTGCCCTTAATGAGATTGAAGGTTTAAAAAGCAAAAATGATTGTGATGATGTTGTGAAGCACAATGAGATTTTATCTTCAAAATTGGATTTTACTTTTAAAGATAATCTTATTTTGAAAAATAAAATTGATTCAATTACAAAAGAATTGGATTTGGTTTTAAAGAAAAATGAATCTTTGAAAATTGAAATTGATTCTCGTGTGTGCCATGCTAGTATAGCTTCTTCTTCTTCTTGCACACCTATTGCATGCTCCACTTTGTCTTCCACTATTGAAAGTGATATAAACGTTTTGAAGAAAAGTGTTGAATGTTTGGGCTCCACTTTGAGCCAATGCACATTGAATCATTCACGATTGGAAATCTTAGTTCGCAAGAAACAAGGTCCATCTTTGCATGCACACCCTCCACGGCATACACATGCTTTCCACGGACACAACCATGACATGTATGCTCATGTGTACACATGTACACATTGTGGTCGAAAAGGCCACCTTGCTAGATTTTGTTATGATCATATTTATCATGAAAATTTAGCAACTAATCGTATTTGGGTTAGAAAAGAAACTAACCCTATGGGCCCAAAAGAAAATGGGTACCAAAAACCACCTCTTTGACTTTTGATGTAGGTGGGAGCTCTCGCATCACATGAGAGTATTGGTGCCTTGAGGTGGATGCGTTCTAAGCCTAAAAGAGAACCATTTGGATGCTTCACTCTCAAGGGGATTTGGTGGGAGGACCACCGTGGTTTGGAGAACTAGAGATGCTCCTTCATCGGTTTTGGTATCATTCTCTAACTCCCATTTTTTATTTGCATGCTTTTAATGTTCATCTATTTATAGCATGTCATGTTTTGTTATTCATTATGCCTATGCCATGCTTATTAGAATAGTGTTATACATGTTTAGTTACTTGAGCACCCATGTTTATATGGATCTATATTTAGTGTTCTCACCTTGTTTAAACTAACATGTATGCCCTAGATCTAATGTACATGCATATACATAATGATCATATGAGTGTTTATGATGTTTTGTTTTGATGACTCATGTTTTTGATTAGTATGATATTTGCCATGTTTATTAGACTTATGCTTTACATGATTAGTTGTTGAGACACCCATGTTTAGTATGGACCCATATTTTGTGTTCTCTTTATGTTTTAGTTATCATGTTAATCATATATCTAATGCACATGTCTTTGTCATGCTAATCATATGGTTGACTATGGCTTTTTGTTTTAATAATTCATGTTTTGATTGTCATGATCATGTTGATTGTTGACCCGTTTTATGATTCATGTTTTGACTACTTGCTTGAATGATAGTTTTCATTAAGATTAGGATTTATACTTGTACAACTAGTGAGCTACAAATAAACCTTTATATATGTTTGTGCTTGAACGCTCATTTGTATTCACTTGATGTACTAGTATAGTCTAGTTTTGATGATTCTTGCATTTGACTTGTATTCATCATTCTACATGTTTTGTTTGACTTCATGTATATGTCCATCTTGACCAAACTATCATTTATACATATACATCCTTGAGCCACGTGCCTTCATGCATATACTTTTGTGGACTCATTGTGTTTAGGATATGTATGTATACTTTAGTTTGTACATGACATATATATGCCTTGAAGTTTAGATCGTTTGGATGATTTTCATGTTTGCTAAGTGATTTCACATTTATGATGAATTTTATGTGTTTAAAGATGATTTCAATTGGTGATTTCACATCCTAGATAAATTTCATGTTTTAATATTGAGCTTGATTGTCCATTTTCAGGATGATATGTTTCTCACAACACTTGTACACTCACCTTATTTAATGTTTTCTCATGACTTAGTTTTCATGAGTACAAATTGTGCTATATGGATTTTGAGTGTTTTAGTGCCATGTGGTTTACATGTGTCTTCATGAAAAATATTTTTGTTATTCCTTGTTTGAAGGATCTCGTACTAGTTGATTCATATAACTAGTTGTGATATTCTTCCTTGGTAGTAGTTTTCAAACATACTATATTTGTAAACCTATTTTTGAAAACCCCTACCATATAAGGGTGGTTGGATGGGAGATCATGCTCATGTATGCTTTATAGTGATAATCATAGTAAACTTGAACATGAAATGGGTGGTAGGAATATGAGATATACACTTGATCTTATTGATTGTTTAAATTGGTATCATTGAATTCTTTCAATTGGTATCAATCTTAACATTTCTTGTATACTCATATATTCTTGTATATGTATGCTTGCATTTCAAAGAATATCAATTTTAATAGGTATCTATCTTTCATACATATGTATATGTTTTAGTTGTGCTTACTATATCCCTATATCTTTAAGCACAAATCTTGTTTATGATGATAAGCTTGAGCTTCAACTTTGTTTCAATTGATTTAGTTTTCAATTGGTATCTTAATTCAAGCCTTATCATAGTTTTTATTGGTATTTCATAAAGGGGGAGAAAATCTTGTATTTCTTCTTTCAATTGATTTTTAGTATTCCACTCCTTTGCTTTATGATAGAAAATAATTTCAATTGGCAATAGTTGCAATTGGTATCAAAATCATATGTGTTTATATGTTTAATACTTTGGTATTAAAGATCTATGTTTATTTTCAATTGGTATCAACATTATGTTTAGAAATTCAAAATTTGTTATGTTTAATTTCAATTGATATCAAGATTGTTTATTTACAATTGGTATGTTGTTTGTTTACTTATCAATTGGTTTCTAGATTTTTGTTCTTCAATTGATATAGTTTCATTGGTATCAATACGCACCTCCTTGACACATTTTCTTCTAATTGGTATCATACTTAATCGACTAATATTGTCACCGACTCTTTGTATCAGAAAATCTAATTATGTTTAGGAGTTTGTTTTCAGATTCAATTTGAATTCCAGTTTGTTTCAAAAAATTTATTTATTTATAGTTTCCTAGTTAGTATAGAATTCTACTTTTAAAGCCTATTTAAAACCATTGTATCTTTATACTTGTATTCATTGAAATTTGATTATCAATTAAATTGACTTTTTCTCTTTCAATTGCTCGTGGATTGTGTATCTTTTGCTCATGGATTTGAATCATTTTCCTCGTGGGTTGGGGTTTTATCCTACCTAAAGATATCCTTTAGGGTTTGCCGGCGTTAGAATGAGATCTAGCCGGTATCTTCGCTTTCTTGTCTGCTTCACTTAGAAGAGGAGGAATTTATACACCATATCAATCAAAGAACGTATATATCCACAAAGGCATCCATTGTTCAATGCAATAATTCAAAGCCAAACAGTTTATTCCATCGTAATCCAACAATCAGATAATGAAAACAAACCGAGGATAATCTGGTTGTTTAAGAGAATATAAGAGAGATTAAAATAGGAGAGGCAATTCAGGGTTTGATTGGAAACTAAAACTTCTTCTCATGATAAAAAGTAAACTACAAACTTTTTCTTGGAGTGACTTGAATACAAGCTTGCATGCTTTATCCCAATCAGCCACCAACCATATTTATCCAAATCTTTCAATTAATGACAAAATGGATAAGGTAGCCCAAGAAGCTAGTAAACTCTTAGACCATATAAAAATTATGACAACCCATGATATATGCAGGCATGAATAAGTGACGTGATGATTCATCTAGCTTCATTTTTTGTGCCTATAAATAGGCATGGCATAACATGGGATAGAGCAAGCAAGAGACGAGAGAGTTTCAGCATTGTATCATTCTATCCTCTCGTTTATCTTCCTTTTTGTTAAAACCCGTTGTAGTTGGGTTTTGTGGATTTGTGTGAGTGAGATTAAACTTATAATCTCTTTATATTCTCTCAATTTTCTTAGTGAATTTTTTTTGATGTCTTCTCTCGTGGATGTACGTTAAATTGATCGAACCAAGTTAAATACTGATGTGTTATCCTCTTTATCTCTATTAGCTATATTTGTTATTTATTTATCTTTATTTCTATTTGACATCTCTTGTATTAGAATCTCACTGCTACAACAAACTGGTATTAGAGCTAGTGTTATTTTCTTGTGGCTATCGAGATGGCTTCGACAAAGTAAAAAGTAGAGAAGTTTGACGAGAGAAATAACTTCAGTTTATAGAGAGTCAAAATGAGGGCTCTCTTGTTACAGTAATGTTTGTTGAAAGTCTTGTCCAGTAAAGACAAATTGTCAGAATCCATGTCCGAAGATGAGAAAGAAGAACTCAAGATGAAGACGCATAGTGTCCAACAACTTTGTCTGACCGACGAAGTTTTGCAAGAGGTTGCCGAAGAAAATACCATCGCTGAGACTTGGTCGAGTCAGATCCGACTCGAGGGGTGTTGAGACGAGTCTGAGACCCGATTTGAAGGATCCAGCTCGGATCGATCGACTCGGCCCTAACTTGGAGTCAACTCGGTCGAATCGACTGAGTCACAATCCGATTCGGAGTGACTCGATTGATTCGGCTGAGTTGACTCCGAATCAGTATGTCTCTCTCTCAATCCCTCCCTCTCCCTCCCTCCCTCCATCCTCTTTCAGAGAAGCAGAGGAAAGAGGAGAGGAGGGAGAGAGAGGATCGGTGGGAGAGAGAGCCAAAGAGAGACGATCAGTGGGAGAGAGAGCCAGAGAGACGAGAGAGAGGGGGACAGAGAGACGTGAGAGAGACGAGAGAAAGCGGAGAGCGGGGGAGAGAGACGAGAGAGGGAGGGAGCGAGAGCCAGAGGGAGTGAGAAAGGGGGAAAGAGAGCCAGAAAGAGGTGATCATCCGATTTCTCTCTTGTTTCTTATCTTTCTTTTTTCTTTGTTTTTTTTAGGTGTTCTCATATATATACCCCTCAAATCTTTCATATTTCTAAATTTCTCCCTAATCCCCATATTTTATAAATTTACTCCTTGGAATCATCATATTTCCCCAATTATCCCTGAAAATAAACTTGTTTTGGACATGCGATACATAAAATTGATGTTTATATTTTTTTTAAGATTTGTTGTGATATTTTCAGAAATTTTTAAGCCTTTTATGTAACGTTTTGGCGTGTATCGCCCAAAACCGATCCAACACGCCGCGACCGATGCATCCAGTGCCCACCGAGTCTGCGGCCAAGACCGCAAATTTGAACCATGGCCGCCGGTTTGTGGCTCCATTAGAGAGCTTATATATGACTAAGTTTCAGACTAATAAGCTCTACTTGAAGCAACACCTCTTCACTATTCACATGAAGGAATGTGCGCTAAGTAAAGACCACTTAGATGAGCTTAATAAAATTCTAATTGATTTGAAAAATATTAATGTTAGAATAGATGAAGAAGATCAAGCTCTCATCTTATTATGCTCATTACATTTTCTTTGAAAACTTTGTTAATAATATGCTCTATGATAAAGACACACTTTCTTTAGAAGATGTCAGGTTAGTCTTACACTCTAAGGAGCTAAAACAGAAAGTGTAAGTCATAAGAAGTGAGGATCAAACTGAATGCTTGTTCGTTTGTGATTATACAAAGAAAAGTAGAGATAAATCTTGAGAAAAATCTAGATCTAAATTTAGATTAAAAAAATATTGAGTGTCACTTTGTCATAAGTTTAGACACTATAAAATAGATTTTTTTTAAGCTCAAAGAAAAAGAAAAAGATGTTAGAAGAAAATCTAAAGATGAGAAATCATTAGTTAATATTGCAGAAGAAGCCTCCACATCACATGAGGTTCTTTTAGTAACCGTTTTTGAACCCCGTTCACGAGATGAATGGGTTATTGATGCATGTTGCTCTTATCACATATGTTCGAACAGGGACTGGTTTGTGACTTACCAATCAATTGATGGTGGGAATATCTTAATGAGAAATAACATGCCCTGAACGACAAATGGTATTGGTTCAATCAAGAGTAGATGCACGATGGTATTGTTAGAACGTTGAGTAATATTCGGTATGTGCCGGATTTTTAAAAAAAAACTAATTTCTTTGGGCACCCATGACTCCAACGACTATAAATTTTCACCTGAAGGTGGAGTTTTGAAAGTTAGCAAAGACTCTCTTGCTGTGATGAAAGGAAAGAAGGTGAATACCCTTATATTCTTCAAGGTAGCACGGTGACATGTGTTGTCGCTATGTCATTGTCAGAAGACTCAAACGTAGATACCACTCAATTGTGGCATATGCAGTTAGGGCGTATGAGTGAGAGATTTTTTGGCAAACAATGCAGATTTTTTTGGTACAAGTGTTCACAAGGCTAAAAGCATTTTTGACTACATCCATTCAGATGTTTGAGCTCCCTCTCAGGTTCCATTGAAAGGTGAGCTCATCATCTTCTGATTTTAATTGATGATTATTATAGAATAGTTTGAGTGTATCCTCTCAATCATAAGAGGAATGTGTTTGCTACCGTCAAGCACTGAAAGGTGATGATCGAAAAGCAAACATAAAAGAAGATGAAGCGCCTCATGATCGACAACAGAATGGAGTTTGTTCCACTGAGTTTGATCAATTCTGCAAAAATGAAAGAATTATGCTACATCATACAGTTCGGTACACACCCCGACAGAATTGAGTTGCAGAAAAGATAAACATGACATTGTTGGAGAGAGCTCAATGCATGCTCTATAATGCCGATTTGTCTTGGGTTGAGGCAGTCAGTATAACTTGCTATTTGGTAAATTGAACTCCCTCTATAGCAATTGATTTTAACACTCTTGAGGAGGTATGCTCTGATCCCCCTATTAATTACTCTCTTTTATAAGTATTTGATTGCCCTGCTTATTTTCATGTAAATGATGATAAACTTGAGCCTAGGACAAAAAAGGTATATTTCTTGGTTATGCTGCTGGGATAAAGGGATATAAGTTGTAGTGTTTTGATCCCAAACCACCTAAATTTGTTATTAGCAAGGATATTATTTTGGATAAAAAATTCATGCTTCAACCAAGAAAGAGTCTCTTGTTGATGCTACAGGTTGTGAAGAAGCTAACAAGGAGGTGGAGCTTAAGAGTAAAGCTTCAGAAGGAGTGCAAAGGTGCACTCATATTGAACCAATTAATGATGCTCAAGATTTAACTTTGGGTGATGATACACCTCCAAAGCAACAATACAGTATTGGCACTGGGAGAAAAAAAAGGCACATTCATCCACCTAAACGATATGCCTATGTAGATATGGTCGCTTATGATCTAAGTGTGATAGAATCCATTAAGATTTCAGAGCCTTCTACCTACAAGGAGGCTATTAATTATGGTGAAGCTGCAGAATAGATTGTTACAATGACTGAAATGATGAAATCTTTTCACGAGAACTCGACATGAAAATTAGTAAAGCCTCCTAGGAGACAAAAGATTGTTGGCTGCAAAGGGGTCTTCAAGAAGAAAGAAAGAATTTCAAGTGCTGAATCTGCAAGATATAAAGCGCGATTGGTAGCTAAGGGCTATAGTGAAACAAAGGTGGTCAACTTTAATAAAATATCTCCAGTTATAAAGCACACCTCTATCCCTGTGTTACTAGCCATAGTTGCTTGGTTCAATCTAGAGCTCGAGCAATTTAACGTGAAAATAACTTTCATGACGAGCTTGAGGAGCAGATCTTTATGTATCAGAGAGAGATTCACTATTGAAGGCAAAGAAGACCATGTGTGCAGGTTAAAGAAATCTCTTTATGGTTTGAAGCGGTCTCTTAGACAATGAAATTTAAGATTTGATACTTTTATGATTGAGCATGGTTACTCTAACAATAAATATGATAGTTTTGTTTATCATCAAATGCTCAATGATGGTTCTTTTATATATTTGCCTTGTATATTGATGACATGTTGATTGCAGCTATAAACATGTCTGAAACTGATAAGCTGAAAGCTTAGCTCAAGAAAGAATTTGAGATTAAAGGTTTTAATGCAGCGAAGAAGACTTTGAGAATGAAAATTCACAGAAACAGATGAGAAGGAAAATTATCCTATCTCAATAAAAATGCATCGAGAAGGTGTTAGAGAGATTTGACAAAGAAGGCCATGTGCAGGTTAAAGAAACTCTTTATGGTTTGAATCAGTCTCCTAGACAGTAGTATTTGAGATTTGATACTTTCATGATTAAGCTTGGTTACTCTAAGAGTAACTATGACAGTTGTGTTTATCATCGAAAGCTTAATGTGGTTCTTTTGTATATTTGTTTTGTATATTGATGACATGATGACTGTAACTGTAGACATGTTTGAAGTTGATAAGTTGAAAGCTCAGCTCAATAAAGAGTTTGAGATGAAAAATTTGAGTGTAGCGAAGAAGATTTGGGAATGAAAATTCACAGAGATAGACAAGAAGAAAAGTTATTCCTATCACAGTAAAAAAAATACATCGAGAAGGTGTTAGAGAGATTTGGCATGCTTGACTGTGAAAACTCCGTTTGCTACTCATTTTAAGCTTTCATGTCTCCTCAGACCAGCGAAGAGGATAAGTATATGTCTAGTGTTCCCTAACGTAAATACAGTTGGAAGCATTATGTATGCCCTGGTACGCACTCTTCCATATATTTCACATGCAGTCAGTGTCGTCAGTCAGTATATGAATAAGCATGGAAAAGGTCATCGATAGGCACTGAAATAGATTTTGCAATATTTTAAAGGATATATTGATATTGGTTTGTTTTTTGGCAGGGTAATTGACCCTGACTGTAAAATTATTGGTTGTTCGGATTCAAATTTTGCAGGCAATCTGGATAGAAAGAGATCTTTGACAAGTTATATTTTCATTCTTTTAGGTTATGTCAGTCAACAGTTGTTTTGTCTACTGTAGAGGCTGAATATATGGTAGTGATAGAGATAGTGAAAGAAGCTTTTAGTTATGAGGTTTGGTTGAGGATCTTGGCTTACACCAAGGAGAAATTACAGTGTTTGTGATAGTATATTGTTATACATCTAATGAAACACCAGATGTTTCATGAGAGAACCAAACACATTGATGTTGGGTATCATTTCATTCAAAAATTAAAGTCATCAACGTTAAGAAAATTAATACTGCAAATAATCCAACATATGACCGCTCCATATCTCTGAAGCAACCGCTCGAACGACCGAATTCGGCGGAGATGGGCGGTGACCTGACTCGCCGCGGAGCTGCATCCGGGTCGGAACGTCACAGTCTCCGCCGCTGCTGCAGAGAGAGAGGCGAGAGCGATTTTGTTGGCAGTCTCCCCCATTGCAGGGAGGGTAGGAAGAAGGGTTGTTGAGAGAGTGGTGAATAGTCCCACACCGTGTAGGATACGGGGATAGAAGACGAGGGAGTGTTATAAAATGGGAGGGGGTGCGAGGAGTAAGCGCATCTTTGCGCTTGGGGCAATGACGCAGCTAGTGAGGTTTTAACCGAGGCGCGTCAATTGCTGGTTGAAAACTATTTCCAAACCCCTCTTCGGCACCGGGCTTGCCCTGGTGCCGTCGAGAATTTCTGGAAGGGCTCCCTCTAACCCAGGGTAAAGCCCTACAATCCTTAATTTTTTAAAATTTTTCCTTGGAGATAATGTCTTCCAAACAGCTAGTTAATAATCTGGGGCTCCTGGAAATGTCAATGTAATTTGTAGATTCACGATCGAGTGAAGTGGTGATATTCTGCGTAAACATTGAGTATGATGAAGACATATTTAAGAGCAACGAATGTGAAGACGAGGAGCAACGAATGAAGGGTGAGTTGGGTTTCGGATCAAGGGGCGTAAATGGGCCAGCTTAACCCAAACCCAACCAGTGGCTTAACTAAATTTTACTCGGTGGGCAATGCATTTGCTGTGAGGGGTTGGCAGTTGAAAATGTCAACAAGAAATATTTTAGCGTTGGGTTCTGGTTAACTCCTGGGGCAATCCGACCAAACCTGCCCCCCAACTGTTTAATTGTTAAGTATATTAAATGTTTATAATTGTATATCTGTGACTATGTTAGATCATATTATCCTATACTGTATTTAATGTATAATATGTGTTGATTTTTTAGTTTAGTTTATTCAATATCTTTACAATACCACACGAGTTTTTTTGCATTTATTAGACAATTCGGCCCAAACTGAGTTGAGCCGATCAGATCCTGATCCCAACCCAAACATGAAAATTATAAGTCGGGTTGAGTTTGGGTTTGGAACATTAGTTTAGAGTTGGTTGGGTTCGGGCAACGGGTCCTAACTCTGGGTGCGGCCATGGGTTAGCCTTCAATCCGGCCCAACTTGGCCGAAGAGGGCAAGCAAAAGATTCAAATTGAATGCCGTGATGTAGGGGCTGTTTGGTTGCAAGGTAGTGGGCGGAGGTAAGGAAATAAGGAAGTATAATTGCTCACTTTCCTATCTATCCAAACACCGAAAAAGGAAAATAAGAAAACCCTCATTCCTTTTCTCTTTTCTCTTTTCTCTTTTACATAATCATTTCTTCACTTCCAGAGTGCTACAGTTAACTTTGTGGTTATGTAAATCTCATTTGTAATAAGTTGCAGCACAATACAGTTAATTTTTTGATCATGTAAATCTCACTTGCATTCTAATTAATGTCCATTTTTTATTTTTCTTAATTAATTTTTATTTTAATATTATTTTACGGTCAACTTTTCCACTTCCACTTTCACATTATCATCTAAACACCGAAAAAGACAAAACATTTTTCAAACCACACTTCCTAACAACATCCAAACACCGGAAAACTTACTAACCAATTCCTAAGTTCCAAAGAGAATTATTACCACTTTCTCAATTCCTCACTTCCACCATTAACCAAACAGGCCCGTAATGAGAACCTGGTAAACACTATTGGATTTCAAATAATTACCCTATTTTTTTTCCTGAAAGTTATTTTTTTCTAGCATTCCAAATATTTAATTTTTTAAAACTTCTATATAAATATTATATTTTCTTATTTCCTGAATTTTAAATTCTAGATTTTTCCCAGAGGAACTGCTATTTTTATACTTCTATGCGAGGGCATCTAACATGAATTTAAGTGCGTTTCATTTTATTGATAACAAATATACAGGTATGACAATAGTTATTGTAAGCTTAATATTTTATATAAATGGGACACTCGTGTCTTAGAAAACTAATTTTAGGCCCTGTTGAGGCACTGTTGAGATGAAGAATATGAAGAGAAGAAAACAAGTTTTGCTAAGAAGACCAAGTTCTATTTGCTGGCTAGACAAGTTTTGGGAGCAGCTAGAAGGCATACACGAAAGGGGAGACACAACATTTTTTCTAGGAGAGAAGGAAAACAAATGTTATAATTTTCGAAACGCTACATGAAGATATCAGAAGCCTAATGCAGGCATGCACGTTCGTGGCAGATCGATAAGGATGGTACAAAGCTGGATGTTTTGGATACCTGGGATGTAACATGAGCTAAATTCTTATCCTCAGTGTAAATGTCATCTCCCTTTAGAGTTGCATGTGTCTGTGGAGGGTGTGGAGGGTGACGGCCATGGTCCTCTCCCTTCCGTCAGAGATTTTTAGCTATTATTGTAACCGTACTGTACGTTTTTGTATATTAATGAAAACCATTTTACCTTGCACAAAAGGGCAAAAAAAAAAAAAAAAAAACGGTGTTTCAGACTCGAGTTACTTCGGTCTCCTTTTATATTCATTCCTGTCAGTCTGGTTCCTACATTGCTCATATATACACTCGTGTGCATAAGTTTTATGTACTGAGATCTGGTTCAATCAGTTTATTGGCCAAATTGGTACAGTGACTACAGTCCATCCTATGTGATTCCCATACAACTTCATTCATTCAGTATTTTGGTCAGGGTTTTATCTGTTGGCGATGACAGATAAACTAAACTAACAGCATGTCATAATAAGATAACATTAGGTAGCAAGATACAAAACTATTTGGGACTTCACAATGATTGAGTTTTCTTTTATAATCACTTCACTAGAATAAAGTTGATCCAAGGAAGATAATGAAGCTTTTCTTCAGTATTCTCTTCAGCTTCTATTGAGCCCCCAAATGTTTGCTGTGTCACAGGTTCTTTTAAATACATAGTTTTGTTTATGTTAGATTTAAGGTCTGTAGGTCCTTTCTATTGCACTAACATCTGGCAAATTAGATGAGTTCCAATAAGTTCAATCTCAAGAACTAAGCAAAGTTTTGCTAGAGAGCTGGAATCCTTTAAAGTTTCAGACAAATATTGAATCATTTCATTCAAGAATACAAATATTGAATCCTGAGTATGTTATTGAAAACACTGCAACAATACAGTACACATTTCAACCAGATATCCTCCTCCTGAGAATAAATGAAATATGAAATGCTTATTACACATATACAACAAATATCCTTGATATTGTGTAAATAATAGATATTAAAAGGAAAATGTCATTAGTCGAGTGTCTGAGCCTTCTTCCTTGCCAAGAACATGACAATCCGTGGGAAGAACGATTTCTTCCTCCTTGGTTTGAGTTCAGGTGCGTGATGGTCAACGTAAAGATCTGGACATGACATGGAATTCAATCGAAGAGAAGCTTCTCCACTCGGTGGCCTACTTGCCTCACCCCTCTCCTCTGAACTCTCCAAGGTGCTTTCCGAAGGACTCATCTCAAGATGAGAAGCACCAGCATCGCTGGCCCTCCTTCGCTGCTCAGTATCAGTTCTCCAGTCCCTCAACTCCTGCTCCGCAGTGAGTTTCACCCTGTGGGCCTTATCAGCCATCTCCACTGCTGCTTTCAGCGCTTCCTTCTTCTCTTCCAACTCCTTGTTTGCTTCCTCCAATTTCTCCAAGCTCAACTGTTCTGATTTCTTTGCCTCTTTTATTTGCTCAACAGCGGATATTACTTTCTCATTGGCTAACTCAGCATCATAAGCATTCTTGCTAAGTGTGTAGTACTCTTCCAGTTGAAGTGTCACTACTTCTGTATCAGTTGGAGCCTCAGACTCCGTCTCAGTACTAACACCAACTTCACCCTTCTTCTTTTCACAGTCGACCATGGCTTTGATTGCTGCAACTGCCAATGCTTCTGATGCTTTTGCAGCCTCAATCTCCTTGAGAACGGCGAGGAGTCTGGCCTCCGTGGTGCTCACACCGGCCTTGGCTTCCTCTGCCTCTTCCTTGGCTTTTCTTAGCTCCTCGCCCGCCAATTGAGAAACAGACTTGGCCTGACCTGCATCATAAGTTGCTTGCTGAAGCAGTTTTGACAACTCTTCTGTCTTTTCTCTGGCTTCCCTTTCCCTTGTGAGGACTAATTCCAACTCTGATAGCATCCGGCTTAGTTCAGCTTCAAGTGATGAAACGGACAGAGATGTAATCCCTTCTCTTTGTTTCAGAGTCGTGAAGGTTTCCGTTTCTCTGTCCAACTGAGCTTTCAGTGATGAAGCAGCCTCCCTCAAGCAGTTGGCTTCATCCTTTGTTTTCTCGATGATAGTCTTTACCGCCTCAAGCTCTTTCCTGGCTGAAGATAGTTCAGACTGGACTGATGTCTTGGTTATGCTGGTTTCACTCTCTTCTTTAATAATACCTGTGTCCTGCAATAGTTTCCCTTCCATGTAAAATGTTAGCTCAGTTTTCAGATTTAGTAACATAGTAGATGTAATTTCCAGCTTCGCCTTGAGATCTTCTACGGACGACTGCTGGTCGCTGAGTTGTTTCAACTCCTCTTTGGCTTTCGCCAGATCCTTTTCCCAGTTAAGTACATCTTGATCCTTAGCCATGGCTAGGCCAATTCTACGCTCTTCTGCTTCAAGATGTGAAGCATGGGCTGATTCCAAGGCTTCTTTGATTGTCATAAGTTCAAGAGTCAGGTCCTCAGCCTTCTTCTCGGCATCCTTTGCAGCTGAAACAGCCTCTTCAGATCTTGCCATTGCAGAGTCTCTCTCAGTAACTAAACGGTGATAATCTCCTTGAAGAGCTTCCAATTCCTTCTTCACAGATTTCAGTTCATCGACAGCTGCTGTATGCCTTGACTTAGCAACCTCCATTTGTGCCTTTGCTGCAGTACTGGCATCATCAGAGATGCCTTGCTCCATCTCTTTAACTCTGAGTTGAGCAAGCTCCGAGTCCTGTTTTGCTTGGGCTTCTTCGGTTTCAGTTTTCTCGAGGCTATGCCTCAGCTCTTCGATGAGTTTCTTTGTCATGTCAAGTTCTTCTAGAACCTCAACTTTGGAAACTTGGGCAGCTTCTGATTGTTTCTTGTACTTTGGGATATCCTCTTGTACCTTCTCTAGTTCACCAAGGATGAGGGTGCTCTTCTGGCTCAAATGAGAAATTTTGTTAGCTCCTTCTTAGAAACGTGATGTCATGGTAATCATATAATTGCATGAGAGGTAAGGGAAAATGTGTCCAAAGCATGCTACAATTTTGAAAGAAGCAAAAAAAAAAAAAGGAATGAATTGTATTATGCAAGGGAAGTCATTTCAGACATTGAGTTGCAAGTTATATCTTTTGCATATCTAGCATCTTAAGATTCCCAGGGGAAAAGGTTTCGGTTTAAAATACATTTTAGTGAATAAGAAAATTAAAATAGCAAAATGTTACATGCAATCAGGTAAAGTGATATGGGCACTTTAACCATTGTTGGGTTTTTTTTTTTTTTCCCCTGGTCAGTTAACATGGAAAAAATCTCAGGAAGGAATTTGCATAGGAGATGATTGTAACTAGGGTTATTTTGTTTCTACTCGTTTGATTAAGATGAAACTTTCAAAAGGAAAATAATTTCACCTTGAGACCGAAGCAAGGTATCAAAACATTTAAGTGCAAAAAGATGTAATCATCCTCGAGATTGAGGAGTACCTCAATAGCCATGACTTTGTGAGCTTTCCAGTCAACAATACCTCCAAACTTGCTGACTGCATCTTTCACAGAATCAATTGGTTGTGCAGTGTCAATAACCCCTTTGCGTTTCAAACTTTCTGAAATTTCCAGTGCTTTAGTTTGATTGCTTCCAGTATCCACTGGGCTATGGGCAACTTTTAATGGAACTGTCGTCCTTGCATCCTCCTCGATGAGGACTGTCTCCTCAAAAATTATGTCAGTTTTTTCACCAATAGCCAGGGAATCTTGAGTGATGACGTTTGACTCTCCAGAGGAATGTCCTTCATCATTCTTTACTTCTTCCATTTCCCAAGATTCCTAGGTTGCACTCTGGAATTTAAAAGGATGGCATATAACTTCAAAATGTGGACTAAAATTGTTGGTAACCAGAAAAGATCAATATCAACTTACATAAATGGTGCTAATATGTCTATATTGAACACAAGAAAGAAAGTGCTTTTATATTGAAAATGTCTCTTTTCTCCTCGACAGCTATTGAGACACACAAACCAAACTAAAGCGAGTTTCATAGATCTTAATCGCATAAAAGACTCAAATGAATTGTTAGGCATGTCATTAAAAATGTTGATTTCATAAACACCTGATTCATATGAAAAGAACTATAAAAGGTTTCATTTTCGGTTTGTTTTTGTTCACATTTTAACAGTGTGCATTATGATTAAGATTCGGATTCTCAGTTCAGCATTCCATTATACACTCAACTACAGGGAACAGTTACACAAAACTGGAGATAATTTAGACCTAGCTCTATCATCAATGAGTCTCCAACCAATATTGGACTTCAGCTGGTCAGAGAGAGTTTAAATCTTTTCTTTTCAGATAAATGAGATAATCTAATCTTACACGAGAACAAAGGAAAAAATAGTAAATAATCTTAACCTTCCAGGTAAGTGTTGTGAATTCGGAACGCCCTCATGACCGGATCGACTGGGACGACGCAGCGGAAACAAACAAGATTTACTAGAGCAATGAAAAGAAGAGCATATTCCTGAATTATAAAAGCCAACACACAATATAACGCGGTTCCACTGAGCAAACAGATCGTGTATACGTCCAAGAGAAAAGGGAAAAAAAAACTTTATTAAACTTTGGGAGAGTACAATAAGAATTACTTACACCTCGCTGAGAATATTACAAACTCTCGATGGCCGTCAAGAACAACGAACCCTTATGGCTAAGCTTATCTCACGAATCTCTCGCCTAGATGGATTACACCTTTAAGAATTACAAATTTATTGGATTACATTGAAGGCCACCCCAAGGGGTTATTTATAGACCATAGAACCCTCATAGTCCCAAACAAACTCTATCAATACGCACAATCACCACTCAAAAGAAAAGAAAACCCGAATCCAACTCAAACTAGAAACAGATCTAGAAAAAGAAACTAACAGACCCACCAATAGTCGACTAGGCCAGAATATTAGTCAATTAATATCATGTATTAGTCGACTAGGCCCAAATACTAGTCAACTACTCTAACAAGATTCAAGAACCTCAACTCTCTGTTAGTCAATCTAGTCGACTATACAATGTATAAGTCGACTAATCCATGTGATTAGTCGACTATACCCAGTATTACTCGACTAATACCGTGCACAACTTCTTGTGCACGTTCGTTCTTTAATCTTTGAAGTTTCGTCTACCTTCACACGTATTCCAGTCACAATCCTAACAATCTCCCCTTTGACTCGAATATGTCTAAGTCTGAGAATAGCCAACATGCTCATGTGCTCACATCAATGCACAATTGAACAACTCTTGACTACATCTTCATCTCACTCCCTCTTCTCCATAACCCCCTCAGGGGTTCACAACTTAATTAAGTCGAATAAGTTCAGACCCGACCTGAACTTAATCAACCAACTATCTCCTTGATCCACACAGAATTTATGAGAATTTACTCTATCATATGAGTGACGATCTGGACTTTCTTGTTGCGCGCTTAGTTTCAATCTACCTTCGAGGTAAAACTGAACATCCGAGCTCAAAGCCATCGAAGTCTTCGATTGTTGCACATCCTCCGATCTTGAAGCTGAGAGTAACTGCAATCCACCAACGGTAACCTCTGAATTTCGCAACATGTACACATTGTTGACACGTTCGGCTTGAAGCTTCACATGGGCTTCTTTAAAAACTTTCATAAGATCACCTTCAGAACTGAAACCGAACTCTTCTCTATGTAGGGCTCTAAAAGAGATGAGATTATACCTTGAATCAGGAACATGACAAATGCCTTGCAGGATAGTAATGCATTCATCATGAGAATGAAACTGGATTGTTCTTTCGTCAATCACCTTTCTTGTAGTAGAGTTCCCTATGAAGACCTCTCCCCTTGAACTAAAGTGTATGTGGAGAACGTCTTCTATTAGAACAGATATGTTGTGAATATCCAGAGTCAATATTCCATCTATATTTGTTATCGATTGATCTGTCTGTAATAGATAGAACGTCACACTTGTCTGCATCCCCTTCAGGCAGTTCACAAGTACTAGCTTCTTGTTTCTTCTTGCGAGTCCAACAATCAGCTCTATTGTGCTCTTTCTTGTGACATCAGTTGCACACTAAATACTTCTATCTTGAGTTATTCGTGAAACTTTATTATTACTCTTCTCTTTTGAAAAGTGAACTTACCCAAAATCATCACGATGAGACTTATCCATCAACTGGTTATCAATTTTGTCTTTATTGAGCAGATGCTCCTTGACCTCGTTGACCTTGACAATTGATTTGCTTCCATAAATGATAGCCTCCCTAAAACTCTATATGAAGAAAGTAAAGAACAAAATAATAGAAGTGCTTTATCCTCATCTTCTATCTTAACCTCTCTCGTATCTACATCATTGATAATAGAGAAAAATTCTGCAGTGTGACACTTGATAGGTGTACCTTCCTGCATGTGAAGAAGAAAGAGATGTTGCTTCATAATCAACCAATTTGTCAATGACTTCTTCAAATAGTGGTCCTAAAGTCGCTCCTACAACGAGGATACTGTTTTCTCCATAGAAAACTCATCCAACACTTTGTCTGCCAAGCAAAGCTGAACAGCCGTCGAGGCTTTCTCATCCAACTCCTGCCAAGTTCTTCCTTCATGTCTTAGGCTTTTTCTCCCTCCCGAGTAGCGTTTCTTCAACCTGCTCTGCGTCAAGATGGTGTTCATCCTAACCTGCACCTGCTGAAATTGATGATACAATTGAACTTCTGAATATCAAACTTGAGTACAAACATCTTCAAGTTGACCTTACTCTGATACCAATCGGGACGCCTCACGACTGGGGCGACACAACGGAAACAAATCACATGATTTACTAAAGCAACGAGAAGTAAAGAAGATATTCTTGAAATATAGAAAGCCAACACACAATATAACATGGTTCTAACGATCAAACAGATCGTGTGTATGTCCACGAAAGGAGAGAATTTATTAAACTTTGGGGAGCATAATAAGAATTATGTACATCTCTTGTTGAGAAGATTACAAGCCCTTGATGGCCGCCATGAACAGCGAATCTTTATAGTTAAGCTTCTCTCACGAATCTTTTACCTAAATGAATTACACCCTTAGGAATTACAAATTTATTGGATTACATTGAAGGTCACTCCCAATGAGTTATTTATAGATCATAAGACTCCATTAGTCTTAAACAAACTCTATCAATACGAAAACCACGGGAGAATTTGAAACCATTATTGAAAGAATTCAAAGAAGTTGTTCATGATGAGCTTCTAGAAGAATTACTACCCGTGAGAGATATTCAACATCATGGTGAATTTATTCTTCATGGTTTCGAAGATCCTTTCATGCGGAAGGAGAGTGCTAAAAATGAAAGTTTTAGATTCTTCAAATTTATATCACCTACTATTAATGCATGGGCATAATATGTTCTGCGCGGTATGCCAAGTTTTATCTCTAATTGCACTTTTGGAAGCTCTTCGAGGAAGATCAAGATTTTGGGATCACACTTTTTCTCAAACCGAGTTTACTAAAGATGGCATCATTTATGGTTCGATTAATTAGAACTCGAGGACGATTCCTTTTGAAGAAGGAGAGACTGATGTAGGAAACCAAAACAGTGGCAACAACAAGACTCGCATTACTAGACTAATCATCAAGAATAGTCAACTAACCCTCTCAGTAGTCGACTAATCCAATCTCAGTAGTCGACTAATTTGGTTCAACAGAGAGTTCAAAATTTTTGGGCTTGTTCATTAGTCGACTAATGAAAGCCATTAATCGACTAATATTGTCACTGACTCTTTGTATCAGAAAATCTAATTATGTTTAGGAGTTTGTTTTCGGGTTCAATTTGAATTCCAGTTTGTTTCAAAAATTTTATTTATTTATAGTTTCCTAGTTACTATAGAATTCTACTTTTAAAGCCTATTTAAAACCATTGTATCTTTACACTTGTATTCATTGAAATTTGATTATCAATTAAACTGACTTTTTCTCTTTCAATTGCTCGTGGATTGTTTATCTTTTGCTCGTGAATTTGAATCATTTTCCTCGTGGGTTGGGGTTTTATCCTACCTAAAGATATCCTTTAGGGTTTGCCGGCGTTAGAACGAGATCTAGCCGGTATCTTCGCTTTCTTGTCTGCTTCACTTAGAAGAGGAGGAATTTATACACCATATCAATCAAAGAACGTATATATCCACAAAGGCATCCATTGTTCAATGCAATAATTCAATGCCAAACAGTTTATTCCATCGTAATCCAACAATCAGATAATGAAAACAATCCGAGGATAATCTGGTTGTTTAAGAGAATATAAGAAAGATTAAAATAGGAGAGGCAATTCAGGGTTTGATTGGAAACTAAAACTTCTTCTCATGACAAAAAGTAAACTACAAACTTTTTCTTGAAGTGACTTGAATACAAGCTTGCATGCTTTATCCCAATCAGCCACCAACCATATTTATCCAAATCTTTCAATTAATGACAAAATGGATAAGTTAGCCCAAGCTAGTAAACTCTTAGACCATATAAAAATTATGACAACCCATGATATATGCAGACATGAATAAGTGACGTGATGATTCATCTAGCTTCATTTTTTGTGCCTATAAATAGGCATGGCATAACATGGGATAGAGCAAGCAAGAGACGAGAGAGTTTCAGCATTGTATCATTCTATCCTCTCGTTTATCTTCCGTTTTGTTAAAGCCCGTTGTAGTTGGGTTTTGTGGATTTGTGTGAGTGAGATTAAAGTTATAATCTCTTTATATTCTCTCAATTTTCTTAGTGAATTTTTTTTGATGTCTTCTCTCGTGGATGTACGTTAAATTGATCGAACCATGTTAAATACTGATGTGCTGTCCTCTTTATCTCTATTAGCTATATTTTTATTTGTTTATCTTTATTTCTATTTGACATCTCTTGTATTAGAATCCCACTGCTACAACAAACTGGTATTAGAGCTAGTGTTATTTTCTTGTGGCTATCGAGATGGCTTCGGCAAAGTAAAAAGTAGAGAAGTTTGATGAGAGAAATAACTTCAGTTTATAGAGAGTCAAAATGAGGGCTCTCTTGTTACAGTAATGCTTGTTGAAAGTCTTGTCCAGTAAAGACAAATTGTCAGAATTCATGTCCGAAGATGAGAAAGAAGAACTCAAGATGAAGACGCATAGTGTCCAACAACTTTGTCTGACCGACGAAGTTTTGCAAGAGGTTGCCAAAGAAAATACCATCGCTGAGACTTGGTCGAGTCAGATCCGACTCGAGGGGTGTTGAGACGAGTCTGAGACCCGATTTGAAGGATCCAGCTCGGATCGATCGACTCGGCCCTAACTTGGAGTCAACTCGATCGAATCGACTGAGTCACAATCCGATTCGGAGTGACTCGATTGATTCGGCCGAGTTGACTCCGAATCAGTAATGCTCTCTCTCAATCTCTCCCTCTCCCCCTCCCTCCATCCTCTTTCAGAGAAGCAGAGGAAAGAGGAGAGGAGGGAGAGAGAGAATCGGTGGGAGAGAGAGCCAAAGAGAGCGATCAGTGGGAGACAGAGCCAGAGAGACGAGGGAGGGGGGAGAGAGACGCGAGAGAGACGAGAGAAAGCGGAGAGCGAGGGAGAGAGACGAGAGAAAGAGGGAGGGAGCGAGAGCCAGAGGGAGTAAGAAAGGGGGAAAGAGAGCCACAGAGAGGTGATCATCCGATTTCTCTCTTGTTTCTTATCTTTTCTTTTTCTTTGTTTTTATTTTTTTAGGTTTTCTCATATATATACCCCTCAAATCTTTCATATTTCTAAATTTCTCCCTAATCCCCATATTTCATAAATTTACTCCCTGAAAGCATCATATTTTTCCAATTATCCCTGAAAACAAACTTGTTTTGGACATGCGATACATAAAATTGATGTTTATATTTTTTTTTTAAGATTTGTTGTGATTTTTCAGAAATTTTTGAGCTTTTTATGTAACGTTTTGGCATGTATCGCCCAAAACCGATCCAACACGCCGCGACCGATGCATCCAGTGCCCACCGAGTCTGCAGTCAAGACCGCAAATTTGAACCATGGCCGCTGGTTTGTGGCTCAAATTAGAGAGCTTATATATGACTAAGTTTCTGACTAATAAGCTCAACTTGAAACAACACTCTTCACTATTCACATGAAGGAATGTACGCTAAGTAAAGACCACTTAGATGAGCTTAATAAAATTCTAATTGATTTGAAAAATATTAATGTTAGAATAGATGAAGAAGATCAAGCTCTTATCTTATTATGCTCATTACCTTTTTCTTTGAAAACTTTGTTAATAATATGTTCTATGATAAAGACAAACTTTCTTTAGAAGATGTCAGGTTAGTCTTACACTCTAAGGAGCTAAAACAGAAAGTGTAAGTCATAAGAAGTGAGGATCAAACTGAATGCTTGTTCGTTTGTGATTATACAAAGAAAAGTAGAGATAAATCTTGAGAAAAATCTAGATCTAAATTTAGATTAAAAAAATATTGAGTGTCACTTTGTCATAAGTTTAGACACTATAAAATAGATTTTTTTAAGCTCAAAGAAAAGGAAAAAGATGTTAGAAGAAAATCTAAAGATGAGAAATCATTAGTTAATATTGCAGAAGAAGCCTCCACATCACATGAGGTTCTTTTAGTAACCGTTTTTGAACCCCGTTCACGAGATGAATGGGTTATTGATGCATGTTGTTCTTATCACATATGTTCGAACAGGGACTGGTTTGTGACTTACCAATCAATTGATGGTGGGAATATCTTAATGAGAAATAACATGCCCTGAACGACAAATGGTATTGGTTCAATCAAGAGTAGATGCGCACGATGGTATTGTTAGAATGTTGAGTAATATTCGGTATGTGCCGGATTTTTAAAAAAACTAATTTCTTTGGGCACCCATGACTCCAACGACTAAAATTTTCACCTTAAGGTGGAGTTTTGAAAGTTAGCAAAGACTCTCTTTCTGTGATGAAAGGAAAGAAGGTGAATACCCTTTATATTCTTCAAGGTAGCACGGTGACAGGTGTTGTTACTGTGTCATTGTCAGAAGACTCAAACGTAGATACCACTCAATTGTGGCATATGCAGTTAGGGCATATGAGTGAGAGATTTTTGGCAAACAATGCAGATTTTTTTGGTACAAGTGTTCCCAAGGCTAAAAGCATTTTTGACTACATCCATTCAGATTTTTGAGCTCCCTCTCAGGTTCCATTGAAAGGTGAGCTCGTCATCTTCTGATTTTAATTGATGATTATATAGAATAGTTTGAGTGTATCCTCTCAATCATAAGAGAAATGTGTTTGCTACCGTCAAGCACTGAAAGGTGATGATCGAAAAGCAAACAGAAAAGAAGATGAAGCGCCTCATGATCGACAACAGAATGGAGTTTGTTCCACTGAGTTTGATCAATTCTGCAAAAATGAAAGAATTATGCTATATCATACAGTTCGGTACACACCCCGACAGAATAGAGTTGCAGAAATGATAAACATGACATTGTTGGAGAGAGCTCGATGCATGCTCTATAATTAGGGGTGAGCATCGATCAGTTCGGTTCGGTTTTTGCTAATTTTACAAAACCGAATCGAACCGATTAGACTTAGTAACCGAACCGAACCGAATCAACTCAGTTCGGTTCGGTTTTTCGGTTTTTTCGGTTAGGTCAATATATTGCCATCATTTCTTACATTTTTTAATCACCAATATATTATCATCCTTTAATATTATGATCTCAAATATCCATTACCCAAATTAGAAATAAGAAAAAGATTCTAAGCTTAATGTGAATTGAAAATTTCATATTCTAAAATTTACACCGTATTTGAGCTCTTATATCAAAACTCATATAATTATTACTAACTTTTAATGATAAGAATGAAAAAAAGAACTATATTAATATAAATATTATTCTCAATTGTGATTGTGTACTTAATATTGCTTTCACATATTCAACATAAAAAAGATGGTATTACTAAAACTAATGAGATAAACTTCCACCAGTTTTTATTATGAACTATATGATTCACTAAATTGAATTGAGTAGGTTAATATATAGAGTGAGAAATTCGGTTCAGTTCGGTCTATTCGGGTTTTGGAACACAAAACCGAAACCCGACCGAATTAGAGCGGTTCGGTTCGGGTTCGGGTTTGATTTTTGGTCGGTTATTTCGGTTATAACCGAACTCTGCTCACCCCTATCTATAATGCCGATTTGTCTTGGGTTGAGGCAGTCAGTATAACTTGCTATTTGGTAAATTGAACTCCCTCTATAGCAATTGATTTTAACACTCTTGAGGAGGTATGCTCTGATCCCCTATTAATTACTCTCTTTTATGAGTATTTGATTGCTACTTATTTTCATGTAAATGATGATAAACTTGAGCCTAGGACAAAAAAGGTATATTTCTTGGTTATGCTGCTGGGATAAAGGGATATAAGTTGTAGTGTTTTGATCCCAAACCACCTAAATTTGTTATTAGCAAGGATATTATTTTGGATAAAAAATTCATGCTTCAACCAAGAAAGAGTCTCTTGTTGATGCTACAGGTTGTGAAGAAGCTAACAAGGAGGTGGAGCTTAAGAGTAAAGCTTCAGAAGGAGTGCAAAGGTGCACTCATATTGAACCAATTAATGATGCTCAAGATTTAACTTTGGGTGATGATACACCTCCAAAGCAACAATACAGTATTGCCACTGGGAGGGAATAAAAAGGCACATTCATCCACCTAAACGATATGCCTATGTAGATATGGTCGCTTATGATCTAAGTGTGATAGAATCCATTAAGATTCCAGAGCCTTCTACCTACAAGGAGGCTATTAATTATGGTGAAGCTGCAGAATAGATTGTTGCAATGACTGAAGTGATGAAATCTTTTCACGAGAACTCGACATGAAAATTAGTAAAGTCTCCTAGGAGACAAAAGATGTTGGCTGCAAAGGGGTCTTCAAGAAGAAAGAAAGAATTTCAGGTGCTGAATCTGCAAGATATAAAGCGCGATTGGTAGCTAAGGGCTATAGTGAAATAAAGGTGGTCAACTTTAATAAAATATTCTCTCCAGTTATAAAGCACACCTCTATCCCTGTGTTACTAGCCATAGTTGCTTGGTTCAATCTAGAGCTCGAGCAATTTAACGTGAAAATAACTTTCATGACGAGCTTGAGGAGCAGATCTTTATGTATCAGAGAGAGATTCACTATTGAAGGCAAAGAAGACCATGTGTGCAGGTTAAAGAAATCTCTTTATGGTTTGAAGCAGTCTCTTAGACAATGAAATTTAAGATTTGATACTTTTATGATTGAGCATGATTACTCTAAGAATAAATATGATAGTTTTGTTTATCATCAAATGCTCAATGATGGTTCTTTTATATATTTGCCTTGTATATTGATGACATGTTGATTGCAGCTATAAACATGTCTGAAACTGATAAGTTGAAAGCTTAACTCAAGAAAGAGTTTGAGATTAAAGATTTTAATGCAGCGAAGAAGACTTTGAGAATGAAAATTCACAGAAACAGATGAGAAGGAAAATTATCTTAGATTGACAAAGAAGGCCATGTGTAGGTTAAAGAAACTCTTTATGGTTTGAATCAGTCTCCTAAACAGTAGTATTTGAGATTTGATACTTTCATGATTAAGCATGGTTACTCTAAGAGTAACTATGATAGTTATGTTTATCATCGAAAGCTCAATGTGGTTCTTTTGTATATTTGTTTTGTATATTGATGACATGATGACTGTAACTATAGACATGTTTGAAGTTGATAAGTTGAAAGCTCAGCTCAATAAAGAGTTTGAGATGAAAGATTTGAGTGTAGCGAAGAAGATTTTGGGAATAAAAATTCACAGAGATAGACAAGAAGAAAAGTTATTCCTATCACAGTAAAAAAAAATACATCGAGAAGGTGTTAGAGAGATTTGGCATGCTTGATATCAAACTTGTGAAAACTCCGTTTGCTACTCATTTTAAGCTTTCATGTCTCCTCAAACCAGCGAAGAGGATAAGTATATGTCTAGTGTTCCCTAACGTAAATGCAGTTGGAAGCATTATGTATGCCCTGGTGCGCACTCTTCCATATATTTCACATGCAGTCAGTGTCGTCAGTCAGTATATGAATAAGCATGGAAAAGGTCATCGATAGGCACTGAAATAGATTTTGCAATATTTTAAAGTATATATTGATATTGGTTTGTTTTTGGCAGGGTAATTGACCCTGACTGTAAAATTATTGGTTGTTCGGATTCAAATTTGCAGGCAATCTGAATAGAAAGAGATCTTTGACAAGTTATATTTTCATTCTTTTAGGTTATGTCAGTCAACAATTGTTTTGTCTACTGTAAAGGCTGAATATATGGTAGTGATAGAGATAGTGAAAGAAGCTTTTAGTTATGAGGTTTGGTTGAGGATCTTGGCTTACACCAAGGAGAAATTACAGTGTTTGTGATAGTATATTGTTATACATCTAATGAAACACAAGATGTATCATGAGAGAACCAAACACATTGATGTTGGGTATCATTTCATTCAAAAATTAAAGTCATCAACGTTAAGAAAATTAATACTGTAAATAATCCAACATATGTGATAACAACGCACGTACCTTTGCACAAGTTCGATCACTGTCTCGAATTGCTTGCTGTTAAAAGTGGCGAAGATTGATTTCGTCAAGGTTAGAGTAGATAACAAGGATCCAAAGGACGCTTGATAAAATTTGAGCTAAGATGAGAGAAATTTATTGTGTATTCAAGTCAAGATAGATATTTCTTTATGTGACTCGAATACAAGCATGCATGCCTTGTCCCAATCAGCCACCCACCATATTTATCCAAATCTTTCAATTAATGACAAAATGAATAATGTAGCCCAAGATAGTAAACACTTAGCCATATAAAATTATGGCAACCCATGATATATGCATGCATGAATAAGTGACGTGATGGTTCAGCTAAGTTCATTTTTTGTACCTATAAATAGGCATGGTATTATGTGGGATAGAGCAAGCAAGAGAACGAGAGAGTTTCAGCATTGTATCTTCTCTCCTCTCATTTATCTTTCTTTTGTTAAAGACTATTATAGTGGATTTTGTAGATTTGAATGAGTGAGATTAAGTTGTAATCTCTTTATATCTCTCTTTTTGATTAGTGAATTCCTCTTGTTCTCTTCTTCCGTAGACAAAGGTTAAATTGACCGAACCACATTAAATATTGGTATGTTGTTTTCTTTATCTCTATTAGCTACATTTGCTATTTGTTTATCTTTATTTGTACATGTCATATCTTGTATTAGAGGCCCACTACTATAACATTTTTGTTGCTCCAAAAAACTAAATCCGTCTCCATGAACTAACTTCAGGTTCCGTAACATTAAAAAAAGATGAGAAAAGGAAACTTCATATGCCTACTATTTGGTTTTGTGAACATATTCTTTCCACATCCAATGCCAGCTATACCCATAAAATGTTTCGGTCTTTCTAATCATGTACTCGCTTTCATCGAGTGATAAACATATATTTTTATAAGTTTCTGTAAATTATTCTCTTTTTTTTTGAGAAAAGTTTCTGTAAATTATTCCTATAAGAACTTCATACATTTGAGCCTTAGACAAACAGATTTTTCCCAGCCCCCATACCCAACTCCACAAAAATAAGTGAAAAATTATGGCAGTATGTGTGTATCATTGCATATTCTTTTATAGTGTCTGTGAGTTCATCCAAAGCATGAACTTAATTCATACAAATTAAAATTCTCAAGTAACTATATTTTTCAGAACGTGTAGTGCACATGCAAGAAAATTTTCAAAATAGGCAACTATAAAGAGTTAACGTAAATTTATTCTTAAAATGTAAAATCAGAAGAATTTCTTTGGGAAAAAAAATTAGAAGAATTCTTTGAGGGGAAATTAGAAGAATTTTATTTCTACATGATCATAATTAGAGAAAAGCATATTTAAACTTTTCCTATTATAGTTGTTTTTTAGATATTCAAATTGGAACTTTCCAAATGCTCCAAGTGTAAGCTTAATACAATCATGTTTTTCAAGCAAATATTTTGACAAATCCAGACTTTAAGCAATTTTAACAATATCAGAATTCTAGTTTCGTTGCAACATGAGGCATTGAGTTGAACATGAACCACAAAATCCAATTGTGTGAATCTCACCAAATTCCAAAGGGTTTGCATTATATCCCAAAACTCTGCATATCTGCATTAGATTATCCTTAGTCGCTCAAAGATATTGTCACTTCTCTTTTCCCCTTATTTGATAACATGCAGAGTAATTAAACGGGCATTAAATTCTAGAATTACAAAGCAGAAATTGTAAGAATATACATTTTATGTAGAAAATTGTGTACTTTCATCACAAATGTGCTCTTTTCTTGGATTATCTACAAATTCTTCAAACACATAATAATTTGAGGGAAACTCTTCAAACACGAACGTGTTCTCTTTGCAAATAAGTATTTGATTTGCTTCATATCCATATATGTTTGTGGGAAAGACCCCAGCATCTGTTTCCATCACAATGTGCATATAATTCTGTGGAAATAAATTATTCACAATGGCTAAAACGTCTTATACAGTAAATATCAACAAAAACGATGATGAAAGAAAAATTAGAAAGGAACGTTGATGGACAGAATTATTAGAGAAAAATAAACGTAGAATTAAGAACACCCATAATTAAATTTTCTTTGAGAAATGCAATATGAACAGCACAATAGATTCTACATCAAGAACTTATAAGAAAAAAATAACAAAGATAAAAAATAAAAATAAAAAAATACTTACCCAAAATTATTTTCTCCCTGAAACGAAAAAGAAGCTCCAACCGAGGTCTGAAGAAACAAAGAGAATGAGAAGGAGAAGAGATTTGAGGGGGAGAGGATTCCGAGAGGGGATATGGGCCCACCCTTTGAAGGATTAGACCGTGTCTCTCGTACAGGCTCTCACACTATTCTTAGAAATGTTTTCCACTTTCTTTTTCTGTAAATTCTTTTGTAACTTTTTTGGTCTATTTTTTTGATTTCTTTTTCGCAGAGGGGAGGTGTGGACCACACAATCTCTCCTGCGGGGCAGGTTTGATGATATCCTGCGATTGAGCATCCCTACCTGGATTTTAACAATTTTTTTGCCGGAATTTTTTTTTCCCTTAATGTACATTATGTATTTTGTTTAAAAATATTATAAACTATCTCTGTTTGTTTTTTAAAAATATTAAACTATCAAATCTTAAAATAATATCATAAATTATTCTTAGAGGTTCTCT